>BCLG01001736.1:5398-18113 GCA_001602295.1 Zoysia matrella
ATGCATGGTACATGTAGCCTTCCTGAAAATTCCTGTTTTAATCAGAAAACACACGTTATATTATTAATTATATTTAGATCGATATACTAACACATGTTACATCACAAATTATCTAGACAGATCCAATCTTTTCTTGGACTACATGACTTGAATTCTAGGTTTCATTCCTATATGTCCTGGTACTAAATTCAAATGCTGCCAATTATTTAACTTATAAACGTTCACCGTTTAATTGGGCTGTACAGTATCTATCAGTTGACCCAAATTTGCCTCTGATGAGGGTTTTTTTTTTAATATCACAATATGCCTTCTAATACTATCCATAGATGGTGGTTAAGGGAACCTAACGTTCTAAGATAAGATGCTGATAGTGCTGTTTATTTCCAGATTTCCTATTCTTCCACTTAGCACACAATACTTACAGTCGCAATCAGCTTGATCTAGCATGATCTCCCTTTGTTGGACCCCATCTTGGTCCATTCAAATAATAGCCACTAAAAGTCCAAAGCACTTTCTACTTAAATATATTCTCATACCAAGAGCATCATGAACAGGAAAAGAAGATCGAAAAGTGTTTGATTAATGATCAGTGAGCTGGATTGAAAGGATTAAATAATCCATAAAAGTGTGCTGGGATAAGGGAATCTTTGTAAGTTGTCAATTTACAAATTGATTGTTTGATCGAGGACATTAGAGATCTTTTTCTTTAGTCTATTCATATCACATTAGAGGCAGTATACTAGTACATGATTACTATTAGGGAAAGAACAACTTATGTGATAAAGGCAATTCAATACGTTCACTGTATGCAGAATCTGCACTTTGCCCGTAGATGTAAGATGCTTTTTAAGTAGGATGTTCTCTTCCCCATAGGTTCTATTGTTCTGTTGATGTTATCTTTCCATAGGTTCTTTTGTTCTGTTGGGGCCATGGAGGACTGGAGGTGTAATTTTTTTTGAGTTGCGTATATGTTAGTGTTTAGCTAGATGAACATAGATTGAGGGCTTCTTTTGACAAATCCTATGGGGCAACCGTCCAACTTTCATCCTAAATTTCCTACTATACCTGTGCCTTTTGAACGATGGAGTCTCTTGAATGTGTAGCATAGGGTTGAGTGTTACGGAGGCACTAAGAGTCCGAGATTGCAATTCGGTACAATTCTCATTGGTACTAACCCAACAAACCTCCAGTCCAATACCTTCCACTTTTGCTTTGGATGTATGAAGCTGCACTCTATACCTCGCTTTCATGTTTCTTTTTCACCTTTTGACATTCCGACGAATCTGTCCCATTCCAGCACTACAGCATAATCTATCATTTGTCGTCTCTTTCTTGTTTTTCCAGAAAGGATGTAGTCTTTTGTGTCTAAAGGAGAGAAACATATCTATTCAGCTTGAAAAAATAACTGAACAATTCTGAATACAAACACTTGTTTTCAGGCAAGGACAAATTTGAATGCTTGAACAACGCAACCGCTCATTCCTCTGAGCCCACCAGTCACCACACGCCGACATTGCAATATTTTATTTTATGGCAGGTGGATACTACGTACAGCAAGGTGTTACTTAAAACAAATACTAGAAAGCAAGTCTTGGGGTTTCTTTTTTTTTATTATCTGGAAACTTGTTTTCTTCGGGCACTTCTGATTTGCCGTTGTCTTTATTTTCCAGAAAATGGGCAGACAAGTTCAGGAGAAACTTACTCGTGAGAGGAATATGTTGATGTTCAGAGAAACAAGATCTTGGGTTGCTTTGCTCTGTGCTTCAGCTTTGTCTCCAAAATCCAAAAGCCGGTTGACTATGGGCCCCTTTGGGAGAGTTCTCAGCTTCTGATTCTCCGTATTTACTTTTTGATTTTTCTGTGAAGCGATTCTGTGGCTGATTCTCTTTGATTTCCTAAGATAAACTTTTAAAATCAGAATAGAGAATCACTTCACAAAACCAAAAGAAGCTTCTTTTTCAGCTCACAAGCCTTTAGTTCATTTCAAAAATCACTTCATAGAATCAGAGAAGAATTACTTTTTTTTAAAAACAGCATTTGATAGAGCTTCACAGATTCTGTCTGAGAATCAGCATAGGGCCAACATAGGATCCTCTGTGAAGTGTTATCCTGAACAGCTGCGCGGTGCTGGTGCAAGGTATTGTACTCTCTGCTTCTAGTTGCCCGTTCTCCATATACAGTGCAAGTAGGGCTCTTATTATTTCCAATATTACTTGTTGATTCTGACGGATCAATTAATTATGACGTAACTTAATAGTTTAAATATCACATGACACAGTTTTAGAACGCTTGCTGATGTGTGCTGCACTATTAAATTGGGTAAAATGGTTTCATTAATTAGCACAACAATCCTAGTTAATTTTTAAGGTAAAATCGTTATTCTAATTATAACAATTTAAAAATAAAAGGAGAAATGTGCTATGTTGGATTTTTTTTGTTTCTTAATTGCCTTTATATGTTGGGCACATTTCACATATATATACATAATGCCCCTTAGTACAACTTGCATGAATGTCACATGTCATCACTGCCAATTTTTAATCACGAGGAGATATTTTTCCTCTCACTACAAGAATACTTCAGATAACTAAGAAATTGGACATTTTGATCTATCTATCTATATATGTAATGTATGATAAACTACTATGCGACATTGATTTGTTATGTTGGTCTTGTTTGGGATCAAATCCATAGGATAAATTTAGTAAAAACTGAAGTAAATTCTAAATTTTGCTTGAGCATGTACGCATACAAACAAGCCAAAAAAAAAAAAAGAGTGATAACGGCATATGTTCCTTATTACATGGCTCAACTTGCATGTGAGTTTTTTTTAATAACATGGCCCATATTGACAATCGTTCGAAAGCGTAACAAGAACCTAAATTAGCTAGGTATCTCTGATGATATGACCCATTAGTGGAAAACATGATTGTAGTACTGTAGAATGTAGTAACAACAGAGGGTATCTTCCCCTGTCTCTCCATTGAACTTACATAAGTTACAGCATCCTAGTACTAGTAAGAAGCGGATTAGCGGACCGCACCTGATCCGCTCCCCTTGTTATCCGACGACAAGGGTAAGTTTAATAATTACAGCGGCAGGGGACAACGATCACTCGGCTGGGAGGCTGGCTGTCCCCTCACCCTACCCACTCTGCCCTTTGTACTCCGTACTCAAGAGCGTGGCTGAGTGCATAGTGCAAGTAGTAAAATTTTTAAAGATTTGACATGTCCCTGCACTTGGGGGATTTTTAAATTAGCGTCCCAGTAGGCTAGGAAGAATCAACTCGATCCTAGGCTTACCTCGCTGGCTCCTTGCCAGTTCGGTTCTTGGACAACCCAGCTTCTGTTCCTTTTTCCCTTCTCTATGAAGCATGCAGGAAGTATAGTACTACTAGATTGCAATTCGCTTTAGGCCGAGTGGTCGGATCCATCGTACAAGAGCTGGAGTACACCTATTCCTACAGCCGTTGTAGTATTCCTACTAGTACATGAGTTGGAGTAGATCAGCACATGCTGGTAACCGATACTGATTGCCTCGTTGTTTGTGCTGCGCTCCAATGTGCGGTATGAAAGGATGTTCTGCTGGCGTATACCAGCTTGTACTTTGGCATAATCTATAGGAATTCAAATACAATATTGTGGGTTTGGGAACTAATCCTACCTGTGATAGAATGCCTTATTTTTTTAATAATCGGAAGATTGTATGAATCTCAACTTTAACTCTCAAGAAAGCTACCTTTACTTTTAACTGAGTTACAGCTAAATACAGTCATCGATATCAGTCTTCATGAAACTAAAAACAATGAAAAAGACAACATCTCCTCCCTGTAGCTTAATTGTTGATTATACCATTGCCTTTGTAATTTTTCATCCTTCTATTACATTTTCGTTGCGCTTAAAAGAAATAATTGTGATTATACCCTTCAATTCTACTCCATTAAAAGGATGCATGATGCATGCCATTAGGATGAAAAAGGTAATTAGAAATTTGAAGGCTCTAACAGAAAATATTTAGATGTGTCTCGTCATATTTTGTGTGTATTCTTTTAGAGCATGCAAATAGTATGCACTTTAGATGCCTTTACTTATGTAGTAGGAGTAGTATATTTACATATACACTACCAAACTCATGGAAAAGAGATTTTTAGGGTGTGCCAAGCATCACCAATATATTATGCAAAAGATCAATATGAATAGGAGTCCCACTGTGTTCACCTGGTGAGCGTGGACAGCACCCCGCCAAATAATATAAAGTCAAAAAAATAGCAGAACATCATCGCTTTCCTTAGTTATTTTGTGATCCATATTGAAAGTTGGTGGATATTCTGCCGTTGATGACGACGCTTTCCGATGCTTCTACACTTCAACAGGTCCAGTACTTGACTTGGTTGTCCCTTATAGAGTCTACTACTAGTACATGAATGAAATAATTTTGAACCGACTCAAACCTATATATCATATCTATAAAAAATTTGAGCTCCTTGGAATTACGAATTGGCAACCATTTTTGTTACGGTGGGCTTAATAATTTATATGAACTTAGTATATTTTTTGTGAAGATATGAAATTATCATGTACTCCCACCATTTGTATTTTGTTAGCGTTTAGACAACTTCGCTAGTTCAAATTTAGTTCAATTGTGTTGTCTGGACGTCAGCAATTCACAACCGGTGGTAGTAGGTACTAATGATTTCCTGCTAACTAATCTCGGATGCATAATAAAAGAGATGATATATTTGGTGTTTCTTGTTAGTTTCTTGCCCCCCTAAGTGACGTTCATAGGTTGTTTATTGGCTTTACTCTGGATGATTGTGATTGCTGAGTCATCTAGTCTATCTTTCTTTAATTAACTGATTGTTTTCGACCTGGTTTCAGTGTTCTTTACCAAAAGAGCACTCGTTGGCCAGCAAATACTGAACGCTTTTCCTTATCATTTCCGAAGTTGTGAACAAAAACTTCTCTGTGAAATTAGCTGAGTGGCTAACCCCATTATTTGAGGATGTTGTGCCCAAATTTTCTTCATGGCATGCAAGAGACCTTTCTTGCATCCTATTTCTCCCCTGTGAAATCAGTGTGAGACTGGCTCCCTGATGAGCACGTTGGAGCATATCGGATCTTTGACTTTCGAGACTTTTGCCCCATTCATTCATATGCTGTGTTGTTGGGAATTGGCCAGGGAGTAGTTGGGGTAACCTGATGAATGATGGGATTGAACTGGAGTGGCGGTAGGTTTCACTTCATCTGTCTCTCACTGCTGAGGGAATCAGGTCATCCATGGATCGGAGGGCAATGATGTTTCCAATGGATTCAAGAGCTCAGGTGTTTGCTACAACCAAGTGCTGCTAGGGTTTGATCGAGAAGCAATCGATCGTTTTGCATCTGTTGCCTTCCATTAGATGTCTCATGTCTCTAACACGAACATGGAACAGTTGTGCTCATAGCGATCGAGTTCTTGAACCATTGGCTGCCTACTTACGACCGGGGGGGTGGGGGTACAAAAGGGTGTAGAAAAAGGTGGCAGCAAGAGAACAATATGAGTGGGGACGATATACCTTTCGTAGATTTGTTTGTGTTAACAATTGCCGTGTCTTCTTTGGGCTAATCTTTTGTTTATCTCTCTCTGCTTAGCTTTCGGCATGGATCCTTGGTCCCCATGCGTTCTCGAGTATATGCTCCCTGGCCTCATAGGCTGGCTGGCTTTCCCTTCCTTCAACTCCACTCAAAACACTGTGGTCGATCCTTCTTAATCTTGATCCCAAGCAACGGAGGCCTCTCAAAACCTCTTCTGTTTCTTTATAGCTCCTCTCGAGCCCATCTTACTTGAGTGTGAGAATCTAGAGAGAGGAAGGGAGATGCCGTACGACGAGGTTAGATTTTGGAACATGTCAAATCACCGCGTTTGATGCAACCAGAAGGTAAAGACTAATCCCAGTTTAGGAGTATTAAGATATTCTAGTACTAGTACTAGCTACAGGTTGCTGCTGTTGCAAGAGACGCACGAGAGTTTGAGCCGCTCCTGCTTGTTGTTTTGCACTCTTGCTCGCTTCGGGCATTTCTCACTCACTTTCCTGCATATAGTGGCCTCATGCAAAGCTTTGCCGATTGGACTCAAATCCTCACCCGTAGAGGGAAAACTGCAGACACTCACTGTAGCGGAAAATTTAGATAGAGTTTTTACTGTGCGATAAAAAATAGACGTATCAAATTTGTTGCTACAGTAAAATTGATAAACAGTAATTCCTAAATAAATAGTGAAAATTTACTGTTTTCGTACAAAGCGATACTGTTTATGACATTAGTTAGTGCAGCGGCCACGCTACAGTACTTCTTTGCGTAACGCCGATTCGTATCTCTCATCATCCATTGATGCTACTGCCTGCCCTGCAGCGGTAGGATCGTGCAGGAGGGTAGGGCAGATTCCTTCGCAGCAGGCAGAGGTTACACAAACGAGCCCACAGTCACAGGTTCACACAAGTAGCCTAGGTCTTGAACACGTGCAGTCCCTTTGAAAGCCTATTTTTTTTAATCATACGTTTTTCATGCGGAATTTCTACAGTGAAGAGATCTTTCCTCTTACACAAGGGATACGATTTCTCTTCTCTTACATTTGTGTTTCTTTTTGCAGTTAATATTTCTCTCTCTGTGTCTCTACATGAATGGATGTGTAGTGTGATGTTTGTGCTAAATTTTTATGCAGTTATTGCAAGCAAGGGGCCTGCTTGACACAGATGCACGTGACCCTTTTGGTCGGTAATGATTTTGTGCAGGTGGAGGTGATGATAGACTTCCTCATCTGGGGACAGACATTGCATCCCAAGGTGCCCAGTGTCATGCTGCCTCACATTCACAAGTTTCACCCTTGGCTGCTGCAATATTCCATCTGTTTGCTGATGCGTTGTATCAACACGGCTTTGATGTGAGTGTTCACTACTGCCTCTCCTCTTTCTGTCTCCCTCGTCTACTCCATCTCTCATGCATGTGTACACATACGAGTACTTGCACTATTGCCTGAGCTAGGATTGCATGTGATCCTGCCTAGACACCTGCTGCCCTCCAAGGTTCCACGAGTCATCCGATAGCTGCCATTGTTCATGCAAGAACCAATCAGGGCGGAGTGTGGGGTTACTCGTGGTAACATGGTTGTGCCCAATGTGCAGCACTGCAAATGCCAAGTGGGAGTGCGGTGTGTGTTCTTCTCACTAGTAAGTCATCTCACGGCCATCAATGGAGATCCAACTAAGGGACAAAATTTGAGATGGTTGGAGAGTCGGTTCTGGCTAGTCTCTACTCGAACATTGAAAACGTTGCGTGTGCTCCCTCTGTGTGTGTGTGTGTGTGTGAGAGAGAGAGAGAGAGAGAGAGAGAGAGAGAGAGAGAGAGAGAGAGAGAGAGATCTCCAAATAGTACAGGACAGTTAATCATGTATTCAAAACAGTATTTACTGGGGTCAGAACTCAAAAGCCATGCATGCTTGTACTACTATCAACTTAAAGCTAAACCCTTTACTAGATGATGATACCGCCAAAAACAATGGTAAGGTGGTCTGACCGTTTGCATTTCAGTTGATCAACTGGTTTATAGGCTATTCAGTTTCAGTTACTGGATGCAGGGTTAATTATATGCCCGACGTGTACATGAATTTTAATGACAGCATATAGTGATGCGTGGTAACTTGTTGGCATAACAAGTCATTGATGCGCAATTTTGACTGTTTTAGAAGTTAAATTATGGCAAAAAAAAAAGAATTAGCACATTTCATATATAACCTATAAATTAAGGCTGACGATTGGATCGATGCATTTCTCGTGTTGGGGCTTTCTTATTACACTTAAATTTCTCTTAGGCATCATGCTTAATTGCTCATTATAATATTTATGCACACACATGTATTCATATCAAAATCAATTGTTTATTATAATATACTATATACAAACACATGTATTCATGTCAAAATATCACGTTTCCCATATGATGGATATGTCATCGAAGCATTCCAAGAAAACATTGTAATTCTACACAAAGGGCTTCTAAAACACATCCAAATACACAAACATTGCAATTCTACACAAAAGGCCAATGATCACCGGGTTTCCTGGGGAGGAAGCCTTCGATCCAACGTAGTCAACACGCATAGATGCACTCCACCCGTCCGTCCATCTGTCCAGCTTAGTACATCAGCTACTAGTAGCGGATTATGGCCTTCATATGAATCTTTTGCTATACAAACCTCCGTTCAAAAATACTCGTCAATTTTAACTTTTCTATTAAATATTTAATTGTTTGTTTTTTGTCTACAAAATTTAAACATATAGATAAAAAATATACATTAGTATATGTTAATAAATCTCATGGTGTTTTTTTATGATTTACGTAATTAAATATTTTATAAATGGAGGTTTGTAGTTTTTAGGCCCACCAATCCGGCCTGGAATGTTTCAGATTCTTCTCTTCCACTTACTCCATCTAGTTTTAAATTATTGACACTATTTACTTTTAATATCAACTTTGATCTTTCATTTTTATTCAAAAAATTTATTCAAATATGTAAAATTATTAGTCATACTTTAAATACCACTAATGATAAAGTAAATAATAAAAAATTCTATATTTGAATATTTTTTAATAAGATAGATGGTCAAAGTTGATATTAGAAGTCAACAGTATCAACATTTTAAATCCGGAGAGAGTATTTCAGCATCTTAAAATTGACACACTGCAGTCCACCGGATAAAAGACAATACTCCTCTCCACCTTTGGCCACCTTTCCCCTCCTTCCCCCTCCCTCTCCTTCCTTTCCACCAGAGAGAGAAAGCAGCCACCATCTCTCTCTTCTTGTGAGAGTTTGCACAGTGCATCTAGTAGCTAGGTTATGGCTGTGAGTAGGTAGTGCAAAGCTAGGACTGTTTACAGCCGCAGCAGTCTCTCACTCGCACAAGCACACCTCTGTGTTTTTGGCAGATGAGGATGCCCTGTCAAGGAAGCTGCACCGAGCGCCCCAGATTTTGCTGCTCGACGTGCGCCCCTATTAAACCTGCCAGGAGATGCACGCCACCTTCCTCATCCACCCGCCCATACTCCTCGCCAGCCACCAGCGGCGCCGCCGCGTCTCGCGCAGGTGAAGCAGCTCGTGCTGGTCGCCGCCGGAAAACCTACTGCTATGCTCCCACTCCACCACTCATCCTCGTCCTCGGATACCGACAATGACAACAGGAACGGCAACACCACCACCAGAGGCGCTGTCCTCGAGGCGGTGCCATCCACGCGGGACCTTATCATGGCCTGCGCTGACCTGCTGCAGCGCGGGGACCTCCAGGCCGCGCACCATGCCGCCGGGGTCCTGCTGTCCGCGGCGTCCCCGGGCGCGGACGCGGCTGACCGCCTCGCCTACTACTTCGCGCGCGCGCTTGCGCTACGGGTCGACGCCAAGACCACGGGGCGAGTCGCCCCGGGCCTTCTGGCGTCCTCCTCGGCAGCCGCCGCCGCCGCGCGGCCGGCGTCGTCAGGCGCGTACCTCGCCTTTAACCAGATCGCGCCGTTGCTGCGGTTCGCGCACCTGACGGCGAACCAGGCCATCCTCGACGCCGTCGAAGGCGCGGGCCGCATTCACATCCTAGACCTCGACGCCGCGCACGGCGTGCAGTGGCCGCCGCTCCTCCAGGCGATCGCGGACCGGGCCGAGCAGGGCGCGGGCCCGCCAGAGGTCCGCATCACCGGCGCAGGCGCCGATCGAGACACGCTCCTCCGCACCGGGAGCCGCCTGCGCGCTTTCGCCCGCTCCATCCAGCTCCCTTTCCGCTTCACTCCGCTCCTCCTCTCCTGCGCCAGCTCTCACCAAGAGGTTGCCGGCGCTAGCACCACGACAGATACCAGTCTCAGCACAACCTTGGACTTGCACCCGGACGAGACGCTGGCCGTCAACTGCGTCATGTTCCTGCACAAACTGGGCGGGCCGGAAGAGCTTGCTGCCTTCTTGAAGTGGGTCAAGGCCATGGCCCCTGCCGTGGTGACCATTGCCGAAAGAGAGCCACCAGGTGGGGGCTGGGACCGCGTCGATGAGATGCCCCGACGTGTCGCTGTTGCCTTGGATCACTACTCAGCTGTGTTCGAGGCGCTCGAGGCGACGGTGCCGCCGGGGAGTCGGGAGCGGCTGTTGGTGGAGCAGGAGGTGCTCGGCAGGGAGATCGAGGCCGCTGTGGGTTCCTCCGGCGGGAGGTGGTGGCGCGGGCTCGAGCGGTGGGGCGCCGCCGCACGTGCCGCCGGGTTCACGCCGCGGCCACTTAGCGCGTTCGCCGTGTCGCAGGCTCGACTTCTGCTGCGGCTGCATTACCCGTCGGAGGGGTACCTCGTGCAGGAGGCGCGCGGCGCGTGCTTCCTCGGGTGGCAGACGCGGCCGCTGCTGTCTATTTCGTCGTGGCAGTAGTAGGGCGCCACCGACGTCGGCGAGCCTTCTAGTTGTTGCATTGCATGCACTCGATCGTGCACGCCGGCGATGGCAACGACGACGGCCTAGGGTTTGCTTGCTCACCGGTGGGTCACTACTATTTACATATAAGCGTATATATGAGCATTGCATTTTGGTGGCATTATATTGGCTGCTTTGTTACCCTACTTAGTGAGATCTCATGTTGTTTTTTTTTTTGAGGACGAGTTTACTGGGTTGACTGCAAGGAGAATGCCCTAACCCTAGCTTGCGGTTTGGTTAATTGCTATTATCTTTAGATGCTTGGATGGTTGGTTAATTCCTGCTGGTTAATTGAGGAGCGAATTCAATAGGTTTTGCATGCATGGTGATGGCATTGGGAGAGGTGAAGAGCTTGGCTTTTAGACCTGGTGAATCTAACGACTATTTCCACGTTCGACCAAATCTCTCGCTTTTCTTTTCTTTATTTTCTTTGTTTTCTCTCACTAGATAGTTCACGATGGACATCCTGTAGTTCTAGAGAGAGAGAGAGAGAGATTGTTTCACTTGTGTTCGTTCCTTTTTGTTTGAGAGGAACTGTTGCTGGTGCTACTTTTCTTCTCAATAAATAAGCATTTAATTATTTTTTATCATCTTGCAAAACGGATCCACTGTGTCCTCTGACCGTACTGCTCATTTTTTGTTGTATCGAGGCATGTGGATTGTGGAGGATCTTCTAGCCCCTGTAGCTCACTTGCATGGCCTCATTTTTTTATGCACAAACTTCACTTGCTTGTTGGCGCTTGATGCCGTTGCTCGTATTATAACTAATCATGCCTGCTTTGGCCAGCACTAACCGTAAACTAATTGCCTTTTTAATTTGGGAGGCTGTTTGTGTGGGTGCAATTATCACTCCCATAGTGTTGCAACTTGCAGCAGCAGGCCGGCCACAATTTAAATCAATATAGGCTTGTTGATCTTTTTTTGTTCGGAGCCCCACGAGAAAAACAATCTTTCAATGAGAGAGTCGGCTCGGGAGGACATTCCACAGGTTTCCGAAGAGGAAAATATCATCATTATTACTGGTTTTATCAAGCCTTTTGGGAAATTATTAAGGGTGACCTCATGGCGCTTTTTCATGATTTCCATAATGGGGACCTAAACCTTTTTAGCCTCAATTTTGGAGTAATTTCATTAATTCCAAAACTAAAAGAAGCGACACAAATTCAACAATTCCGATCAATTTGTCTTCTAAATGTCAGCTTTAAAATTTTTACTAAAGTCATGACTAATAGGGTAGCTCTAATAGCACAAAAGGTAATTAAACCCTCACAAACTGCCTTCATGACGGGTAGAAACATTATGGAAGGAGTAGTGATTTTACATGAGATTATTCATGAGATGCATCGGAAAAAAATTGAATCGTGTCATTCTCAAATTAGATTTCGAGAAGGCTTATGATAAAGTTAAATGGTCTTTCCTTCAACAAACTTTGAGGATGAAAGGTTTTTCTCTCCGTTGGTGTCAATGGATTGATCAAATAGTCAGTGGAGGAAGTGTGGCCATTAAAGTCAATGATGATATTGGTCACTACTTTCAATCCAAGAAAGGACTCCGCCAAGGAGATCCTCTTTCTCCCATCCTTTTTAATTTAGTGGCTAATATGTTAGCCATCCTAATAGCAAGGGCTAAGGAGAATGGGAATTTTTCGGGAGTTGTCCCACACTTAGTGGAAGATGGTTTATCAATCTTGCAATACGCAAATGACACAATTCTTTTCCTGGACCACGATATAACACAAGCAAAGGATCTTAAACTAGTTTTAAGTACTTTTGAGCAGTTGTCGGGGTTAAAAATAAATTTTCACAAAAGTGAACTTTTTTGTTACGGTACAGCCAAGGAGTTTGAAAATGAATATAAACAATTGTTTGGTTGTAACAGAGGAGGACACCCCTTTAAATACCTTGGGATACGATGCATCATAGGAAGCTCTCTAATAAGGATTGGATAATAGTGGAAGAAAAATTCCAGAGAAAACTTAGTAGTTGGAAAGGAAAGCTTCTATCCGATGGGGGAAGGTTAATTCTGATTAATTCAGTCCTAATTAGCTTGGCAATGTATATGCTTTCTTTTTTTGAGGTACCTAGAGGAGTACTCAGGAAACTAGACTACTATAGATCCCATTTTTTCTAGCAAAGTGATGAACATAAGAAGAAATACAGACTCGCTAAATGGAGAATAGTGTGTATGCCTAAGGAAATGGGAGGACTAGGTATTCTAAACTTGGATACCCAAAATAAATGCCTCCTGAGTA
>BCLG01001736.1:18357-40909 GCA_001602295.1 Zoysia matrella
GATACAATTTAGTAAGGAAAAAGAATGCAACAGTGGCACATGTATTAATTACACGGACATTAAACATTTCTTTTCGAAGAGCCTTACTAGGTGAGAATTTAAACAGTTGGCATACACTAGTGGGAAAAGTAGCTTTTGTAACACTTAGTGAAGGTAAATATACCTTTACGTGGAATATAACTAAGAGTGGCACTTTTTCGGTACGCTCCATGTACTTGGCATTGATCCAAGATGGAGTAATACCATGTAAAAACCCAATTTGGAAACTTAAATTACCACTAAAAATTAAGGTATTCCTTTGGTATTTACAGAAAGGAGTCATTCTCACAAAAGATAATCTCGCAAAGAGAAACTGCCAAGGGGGCACTAAATGTTGTCTCTGTAATTCAGAGGAAACCATACAACACTTGTTCTTTGATTTTCAATTTTCTAAAATTATCTGGAACACAGTGTATATCCTACATAAGTTTGGTTCTTGGTTTCAAGGAGTCCCACCAAAAACTAAAAACCAAATTTTATTAGGTACTGCAGCCCTATGTTGGGCAATTTAGTTGAATAGAAATGATATGGTGTTCAAAAAAACTAAGCAACAATCTTTTTTGCAGGTGATCTTCCAAGCAATTCACTGGATACGATGGTGGTCCTTGCTAGTTAATGATGATGACAAAACAAATCTGTTACTTGCCTGCAGATTATGGGAGGCGGTGATCATGGAAGTTTTTTTCAAGTTCGGTTGGAGATTTAGAAATAAAATCGAAGTATAATTTTGGTTCTTTTCTTTATATCGTGTCTTAGCTATCATCATCTTATTTAAACCTTTTGTTTCCACATGAGCCTAAGAGCTCTTAGTCTATACCGATCAGCTTTGTGCATCCCCGGAGGATGTAGCAGCCGGAAACTTTGTTTCCATTATCTAAAAAAAAGGCAGTGTTTTTGTAATGCGCTCTAAGTGAAAAGAATATCGGTGTGTCTCCTCTTCTGTCCATGGAGAAGGGGTTTGGGTTCTTGTTTTCTGTGTCATGCCCCAGATATGCTGGTAAGATGTCTTTGGGAGAGCATGGCACTGGCCATGATCCCATGCATCGATGCCACCCTAATTTCTGCCCCCTGTCCCCTCAAACAAAATCATGGGATTTCTCAAAACCAGGCCACCCCTTTTGGTGGCCATCTGGTCTCTCTCTCTCTCTCTCTCTCTCTCTCTCTCTCTCTCTCTCTCTCTCTCTCTCTCTCAGAGAAAAGATCATCTCCTTTTGGAAGGGCCTATCTTCTCTCTCACTCTGACCTCTCCCTTACCATGGGATTTTTGCATGCATGCCTTTTCTTAATTTGTTCCTCAAGGAGAACAACCATGCATAACATGCCCTACTTGATTCATTGAGTGCTTGTCTGTCATGTTTATATAATAAGTGTAGGTTGGTACCAGTCCTCCGAACTCCTCAAAAGGATATGCCCACTGTTGTTCGTTCTATGCATGTAGGCATTAGGGGAAAATAAGAATGAGTAGATTGAAATACATTGTTTATTTACATTCATTTCGTTTACGTAGTGTGACTTTCAAGAATGGCAGGAGTATAATAGATTTATCAGCTCTTTTCTGGACTCTATCCTGCAGATCCTTTTCAGTGTACCTTTGTTAGAAGCAAATCCAATTGGTGCTCAAAAGAGAATAAAATTTTATTTCTGGAAGGCATCACTTTTGACTTTGACATTATGGTGGACACTAACTTTTTACAGCATCAAGTTTTTCTGCTTTTGCCATTTTAGCACTTTAATAATCACTTCATTGTAGAACATAGGATGAAGTAATAAAATGGATAGCCGAAATCTTCATAGCGTAAATATATCATTTCATAGCCTAATACAATTTATGATAGCAGTATATATGCTTTGATTCATCACACTTTGAGGTGCATTTTTTCTATCCTGCCCTATCATAATTTTTAACATTTCACCTCCTTTAAGAATTCCATATATATACATTTCAGCCACGAGATAAGAGGTCACTGTATAAATATTATTTTTCCACAAGAAAAACCTGACTAGAACTAGACATTTATAGGGATATGGGATTTTACCTGGAAAATTAGGCCATGGGAGGATCAATATATATGTAAAATCACATCAACCCCAATGTTCGAACAAGCCAAAAGCGACATGCGCATTGCTTTCTTGTTTGCTTACAAAATGAGCAAACAAACTTGTACTCTAAAAAGGAGTGGTGGAAACAAGAGTAAAAAAAAAAATGAATGCTCTTGTCCATCCGAAACGGAGTAACAGGAACAGAAAAGGTTGACAGAGGAATGCAGCTGTCGCATAGAATAAAGTTCCATAGAATTGTCGAACGTATAGGCACTCTCGATTGCTCCATGGATTTTCTGCGAGTTTGTGGGGGGAGAATCTTCGAGTGAACTTTTCGAGACTTCTTCAATACTTCTAGTATGGGACATGAACTATATGTTTCAATACTTCTAGTATGGGACATGAACTATATGTTTTGTCAACTTCCAATGAATCTTTCTCAACATGCAAGTATAAGTTCATTTATAAGGTTCCTAAATGATTGCCACTTTTACTGATGACTAGGAGTAGCTAGTAGACGGGAGTAGTTACATAGACAGGCATATAGCACGATCGATGGAGATCGAGATGTCTGACCAGCTATAGCTAGCTTCTTCACCGTCCATGATGTGTCACATGCATCAAATCGTTCATATTTGTAGCAGCGAGAGCATGATTCATGAGGACATTTATTTGTCCTCTAGCTTCCATGTTCATGCTGGCCGAGGAGTTGTTCTCTACGCATATACATGTTCCTGCGAAAGAGGGGGTTGCTTGTGATTGTCTGGCGTTAAGACAATTGAACTGGAAAGAGAGCTGGTGGGTTGTAGTAGCTACTAAAATTAAAAATACATGTTGATGTTTGACTTACTCCTTAAAATATACATTCCCAGATACCACAAAATGTTAGTAATTTTACTTTCATGCTACACATCTGTTTTCTGAAACATGCTAGGATTATTGCAATTGGCTACAGAGGGAGGTGCATATTGGACGTTTACCTTTGCTAAGAACAGAACAGACGCCAATCCACAGAGGTCCTGGTTAAAAGGCTGTTATACAAGGCCATAAAAAATTTTCAGGCTAGTAGTACCACAAGCAAAGCCCGATTCCCCTTATCATTGCCCGGCATGCAGCAGCGACAGTGGAAGAATGCGTGTACTACACCCCCAAACCGAAGGAGATGCCACACGAGCTGCACAGAGGGAAGCCAATGGAATCAGCTGCTAGCTAGCTGCATGCTGCCTAGTCATACTTGGTTTCTGTAGCCTTATACTACTATTTGCTATGATTCTATTTCCTTTAGTAAATCATCTAGAGTAATTAAAACAGACATACTAGCAGGCCTTAGTTTCTCTCTTTCAGCACTTGTTGATGAAGGAGTGCAAGGAAAGGAATACTCCTATGATGAAGGAAATGACTTACCTGGGCAGCCAAACACAACAGGGTGGTACTCACAGCATTCACTGCCGGATCGACAGGATGCTCACATCGTATGAAAGACCTACTGTGCATCTCAGTTGCGGTACTAGCTGATCTCAGGTCTCTGAATCTCTGATGATCGGATGATCTTCAGGGGCGGCGCCGCATCGATCTTCTCTTCAACCTCCCTTCGTACCGCACGCTTGCATTCATGAAGTTACTGTTTGTTGTTCCGCCGACGAGATGAGAGCCGGCCGAGTCTAATTAAATTTATCTTTGATCAATATTTTTTTATAAATATAAATTATTTTTAATATATATAAAATATATATTATGAAAAAAAATTATAAAGAATTTAAAAGTATAAATACTAAGTTTTTAAAGTTAAAACCCAAAGGAAGGTAGTAGCTCCATGAATCATGAGACGCGCAGGAAAGCAATATGATTCTGATCGCAAGGAGATTGGATGGTTTCGATCGCCTTTAATCTGTCAACGGCAGGTCAATCGGTGCATGTTTAGTGGAAAAGGTACGATGCAATGGTTTAAAATACCCTTAGAAACGTCAAATGAGCATTCGTTGCATGCATTCGGTGACATGCATACGTGCGAGCGCGATTTTGTGTTGGTTTGATCCGACACTGACGGACGCGTATGTCGGAAATTAGCAGCTGTCATTCAGGCACGCTGTTCGAGAGCCGCTTCCCTTCTCTTCGTGTGGGTGTGATCAGTACCGGAGTACGTCGATTGGCCCATTTTGCCATATCGATGAATTATATATTGGAGTAAGATCAGAAGTACTGAGTTGACATGAACAAGGATAGTAGGAGTAATGTTGTTAAAAGGTTGACAGTATTTGATTTAGATAGGGGTGGGGCATATTGTAAAAGAAAACAAGGAGAATCACTTGCACGTTCGGCGTCTGGAAACCAAGTGCCCTGACTTGGCAGATCCTCCAGCGATCGATCCCGTTGCAGCCTTGGTGGCCACTATTGTTAGTCCTACACCTGCTGCAAGAAGCTACCCATCCAATCCTTCCTATCATGGCATCCTATCCTTCCTTCCTATCATTGCATCCTATCCTTGCTGTTGTATTGTACTGCTTCATATTTAAATTATTGACACCGGTGATTTTTAACATCAATTTTTATTATTCGTTTTATTAAAAAATTATTTAAATATGTAAAATTTTCTTATTATTTGATTTATCATTAGTGAAATTTAAATCACGACTAATAATTTTATATATTAGAATAAATTTTTTGAATAAGACGAATAATCAAATTTGATGTTAAAAATCAACGATGTCAATAATTTAAAATCAGAGGGAGTAATTTTTTATTTTTATGTTTGAGGACAAGACAAATTAAGGCGTTGTAGCTATGGCCTGATGGACCCCCACTCTAAAAAGGTAGACAGCGCACACAGGCAAGGAAGACTTGTGCTTGAGGTGTTGTTGGGGCCCATGGGGGCCCATGCCACATCCCTCACGAGCATCTGATCTATCCCATCATTTGGCAACGCGGGCACTCCGATATCACGGACTTGCATTTGGCCACCAAGATGCCTTCTCCTGGCTCGGCGTTGAGCGCGGCAGGCTCGTCCGGCGGCTTCAGAGTTGAGAGCAGCAAGCTCGTCAGGCGGCTGCGCACGTACGCCAGGGACGCGTCCCGTCCGATCCGTACGGTACCGTTCCCCACCATACGTTGACGTTGCAGCATGGGTGCGCCACGGCGGGTAGCCGGCTCCGTGTCTGTCCTTCACCTCCCAATCGAGGCTGTCACCGCCGTGCCCGTGGCCGTCGTCGCCGGCGACGATCTCGTCTAGGCTCGGCGTGGACGTGAACATGCCGCGGGAGCTCCCGAACCGCTCGGTGAGTGACGATCTCATCGGCCGTGCACCGGCCCAACCCACATTTGTCTAATTCAGCCCATAAAGGCCCATCAAAGTCCATCAGTAACAAAAGTGGTTAGACAGTTTAGTGGTAGTTCAGCTTCAATCTTTACCGCGCGACAGGACGAGCCCAGCGACGGTACCACGCACCATGAAAATGCTGGACACAGGTCTCCATAGGCCGTTGACAGGTCGCTCGTGACCGTCAGAGTTTTTGGGCCTCTCGTTCCTCTGTGCTCTTATCTATATCTTACTCCACATATAACATATATATATATATATATATATATATCCGCACCGTTGTGCATTCGTGGATGAACGGCGCCCTCGACTACTTTGACTTTCAGTTGTTAGTTTGTTACCGTGGAAGACGAAAGCACAGGTGAATTTATTCAAACATAAGCGATGGAGAGGTGGAAGTGGTTTGAATTGTATTTGTATTTAAAATCGATGGGGACTACTGCAGATTTTATCTATCAAACGGGCACGCGAGAAACCAAAAGAAAAAAGGTCCCTGTCCTGAACCAGAGCGAGCAGCATCCAAAAGAACACAAAGTGCTAGCTAGGTCTCTGTGCTCAACAAAATTTCAACCTTTCACCAAGCCATATCATATATCCAAAATAATGCAGAACGCCGTGACTCGAGCAGCCGACGAAAATGAGATCGAAATTTGACAGGTTTTATGTGGACAGCGAAGGATCGTATCCACCGATGCAGACACAAAAATGTCCAAATCGCGGCCCATCCACCAGCTGCCCTGAAAGGCCAATACAGAAGCACTCCAAAATAAATAGGGGTCTTTGCATGAGGATTGAGGAAGAGTCTAACTAGCCTACGACCACTCCTGCACTGGTTTGTAGGACGCATTGTGCTTCGCTTGTAACCAACCGTACGTACGAGTCGTACGTGCAGCGCTCTTCAACTATGCCTGCTTTATGTGAATGACATCAGGGCCGTCCATTGGCAAGGGCGAAGTGTGGAGCTGTGCTTGATAACCTCCTCCTAGAGGATGAAGAAGGCGTTTACCTGGGCCGAATTGGGCCAAGAATTAGAGGAGTGGGCCGCTATCTAAGCTGACTTTTATATTTTTATTCCATTTTGTATTTTGGACCAACAAAAAAGAAAATTATGCCCCTAATTTATTTTAGAGGCCACATTTCGCATTTCGGACGGGCTATTTATACACAAATGGTAGTACTAGTAGTATGGTGTGAGGCGCCCCACTCAGTATCGCAACCACGTGGCCTGCCATGGCCGCTTCTTCTTCTTCCTGCCCCAGCCGCTTTGGCTGCTGCTTGCTCCTCCTGCTTGCTGTTGCAGCGTCCGGAGCTGGCGCTGCTGCTCGCGAAGGGAGCAGCTCCCTCGTGCAGCTGAACACGGAGTCCATCGTGTCCCCTGCTTCCACGTCGTGTCCGACGCCACAAGGATCGCTCGTCTCAGGCCAGTTGATTACTAAGTTACTAGTACTACTTAATTACCAGCACTGATTTGTCAGTGGCCGTGATCACTTGTATGCGTGTCCTGCGCTGATGCATGGACCAGCAAGTGTTCTTTCATTCACCTGTTTTGTCTGTTGGGTTTGTATCCATTTCCCTCTTATGAACATCGTTTTTGGCTTAGTATTAGTTTGGTTGCATTATGTTTGTTAGATTGAGAGTTTTTACTGGTTGTCAGAACAAGATAGGTATTCCGAACCATGATATGTCAAAACAAACATTTGGTTTGAACAATAACAAATCGCTGATAAGAGGTTACAGTGCGTTACACTTGTGGTAAAATTATTATACAATGCAACATAATCCCTCTCCCTCATTGGCTTAGACGAAAGAATTTGGAGCCACGCATGCAGCTATACCATACACGAGCCCCCAAATAATTCTCTCCACATTTTTCATGTAACATGTCAAGTTCGGTCGCTATTCAGAACTAGTAGGAATTTTTTTGACCATCCTGTTAGGTGAGGAAGTAACAGAGTCTCGTTTTACTGCAGGACTTGATGTCAAAAAACGTCGTGTTGTATCACTGTCACTCTGGTAGGCTGTCATTATCGAAATTACCAACTAGAAGCTAAATCTGTAGCTAAGCCAATACAAAGGATGATAAGAACCCAGCGCCACATACCAATTCACAGGAGCAGCTACGTTGTCCTATTTCTATATCTGAAAATGATGTCTCTGTTTTTTTGTTGAATACAAACTTGACTCCCATGTTTCTGACAGGCAAATTGCATAGTTTTTTAAATCTGTTTACACACATCTATAACTCCGGTAAAACTCCTCTGAAACATTCCACAAAAGATCTGTTTAAAAAATGCAACTCAAATTTACAGACATTGATTTTATTTTTATTTTTTGAACTGCGGCCTAGCCGCTGCCTTCAGAGGCAAGGGTGCGGGGTCGGGGGCTCGAACCCCCGCCGGCTTACGTGCTCCAATGGCCTGTCCGCTACAGACATTGATTCTAAGTTCTAACTCCAAGCTGAATGTCTCTTTCTGAAAATTCAGAGCAAAACCATGGAGCCGTGACGGGCACCCGGATGCCGATTGTTCACCAGCACGGCCCGTGCTCCCCGCAGGCCGGCGCGCACGGTAATGCCCCTACTCACGAGGACATCCTCACGGAGGACCAGCTCCGCGTCGAGTCGATCCACCGCCGTGTGTACGAAACCACCAGCCGAGGACGTGGGCGGCCGAAGGGCACCGCACCGTCGGTCCAGCTCCAGCCCGGGTCGCCGTCGGTGTCGTCCTCCGCCTGGTCGACAAACCTGCCGGCGAAGTCTGGGCGCGAGCTGAGCACTGGCAACTACGTGGTTACGATCGGTCTCGGCACGCCGACGAAGCGGTTCACGGTGGTGTTCGACACGGGCAGCGACACGACGTGGGTGCAGTGCGAGCCGTGCGTCGCGTCCTGCTACCCGCAGAAGGAGCCGATCTTTGACCCGACCAAGTCGTCCACCTACGCCAACATCTCCTGCGGCTCCTCCTACTGCTCCGACCTCTACGTCAATGGCTGCAACGACGGCCACTGCCTCTACGGCGTCCAGTACGGCGACGGCTCCTACACCATCGGCTTCTACGCCCACGACACCCTCACGCTCGCCCACGACACCGTCAAGGTATGGACTGTTCGGAAATGCATCCGCGTGCGCCTTGACGCGGGAGGAACGAACGTGCTATGAATGATACGCACTTGTCTGCGCATGCAGGAGTTCCGGTTCGGGTGCGGGGAGAAGAACAAGGGGCTGTTCGGGAAGACGGCGGGACTGATGGGCCTCGGCCGGGGCAAGACGTCGCTGACGGTGCAGGCGTACGACAAGTACAACGGCGTGTTCGCGTACTGCATCCCGGCGACGTTTTCGGGCACGGGGTTCCTGGACTTGGGCTCCGGCTTGCCGGCGGCGAACGCGCGCCTGACGCCGATACTGGTCGGCGAGGGACCGACGTTCTACTACGTGGCCATGACGGGGATGAAGGTGAGCGGGCGCCTGCTGCCCATCCCGGAGTCCGTCTTCTCCACGGCCCGCACGCTAGTGGACTCCGGCACGGTGATCACGCGCCTCCCGCCCAAGGCTTACGAGCCGCTGCGGTCGGCGTTCGCCAGCGCCATGAAGACGCTCGGGTACAAGAAGGCCCCGGCGTTCTCGATCCTGGACACCTGCTACGACCTGTCAGGGCCCGCCCAGAACGGCAGCGTCGCGCTCCCGAAGGTGGCGCTCGTGTTCCAGGGCGGCGCGTGCCTGGACGTGGACCCGTCCGGGATCCTGTACGTGGCGGACGTGTCGCAGGCGTGCCTGGCGTTCGCCGCCAACGAGGAGGACACCGACGTGGCCATCGTCGGGAACACACAGCAGAAGACGTACGGCGTGCTGCACGACCTCGGCAGGAAGGTCGTCGGCTTCGCACCCGGAGCTTGCTGATTCTGTGGCTCGGATCGACGCTGGCCGCCAAGTATACGTATCGTATCATCATTCTTGTACTTATGTATCCAGTTCAACTGCGTCTACCAAGTGGTCAGTATTACAAGTCAACCTGCTAGTGGGCCAAAAACCAAACCAAATCTTAATATATTAAAACACGTGCGTTCTCTTATAAAAGAGCCCATTCACGTCAGCTACAAGATTTTTCACCGCTCGATCTCGCTAACACTGAACACTGACCGTTAGATCTCGATATCGAATTTTTGCGTCTGAGTCCTTACAGAAGTTTCGAATCACGGGGGTCTTGAAATCAGTCTCACACCCTGTACACCCACTCCTCCCCCCCCCCTCCCCACTCTCCCACCGCGGCCCACGAGCCTCCGTGCCACCGGCCCCCCATCCCGACGGGCTCTGCCGCCTCTGACAACAAGCCCCCCACCCCCACTCCCACCCCCGCCCCCTCACGTAGCCCCCTCACGTCGCCGCCGCCCCACGCCTCCCTCGCCCTCAGCCTCAGGTCGCCCCCCTCCTCCCCCCTCCTCCTCCTTCAGGGCGCCGCTGCCCCCTGCATCCTCCCTCAGGTCACTGCCACCCCTCGCCTCCCTCGGTGTCAAGTCGCTTCTCCCCCTCAACCTCCTTCGTCGTGGTGCCGCCGCCCCCTGCCTCCACCCTTAGGCCCTTGGTGCCCCCCCCACCCCACCCGCCCCCACCCCGAGTGCGCCTCCCTCAGGTCATCGCCACCCCTCGAGATCTTGCCGCCGCCGCCCCGCCTCCTTCGAATCGCCAGCTCCTGCCGTACCGTCGCCTCCATCTCCACCGCCCTCTTCCTCTTCCACAGTTTACTTGTACTTTTCAGAATGTCCCATAATCCTGTTTCTAAGAGCATCATATCACTGATCTTTTTCTCGGAGCTCGGTTGTACAGCTTAAGCAATTGCAAAGCATGATTTTATCTTAGCTTCACCTTTATTTCTATCCATATTTTCAGGTCGAATGATGTGTTGGTCACTTCAACGTTAGACAAGAGACATTGCATTGTATTTCTTTGTAGGTACAGAGACACTCTGAAACTGGAACAGTGAGAATGACAAGTGACAACGAAATGCCAAACGAAGCACAACTGGTGGTTGCCAAAAGATAGTGCCAGCAGCTGCTCTCCAGAGTTCATATAAGCATCAACAGTTAGGGCTAGAGGATGGCTACAAGCAGAGTTCATCGTCCTCATCTCATCAGTACATTTCTAAGGGGTCTCATCCTATTTAAACATGATGTCAACTCCTTAAGTTTTTGTTGTGCATTACTGTTTTTTTATTGTCAGTTATTTGTGTGCCACAACATGCAGATGCACAATGCATTCTGTTTTGAAGTTATGAACTGCAACCATTTCTTCACAGTATTTAACTGCTTGATCGAACTATTGAATTGAATAATAAAATATGGTCACTTGTAAGTGTGTTAATGTTATGTGGGTTCAGTGGTAAAGCACCTCTTGCTTTATGTATCATAGGCCAATGCTGTTTTCATGAAATATATGTGCTCCTTTTTAGTAGGACGGTTTACACAATATTTATCTATTGTTCCATGCATAGATGCATGTCAGTGCAGTGGATCTCTGTTTTATCTCTTAGTAGAAATGTAGCATGGTATAGTTCATGGATGGTTTTGTCTGATGTTATCTTGGCCTTTTATTTGTTTTAGTGTACCAAACTTCTTAGATTATAACACTTTTCATAAAATAGCCTCATAATTTAAAAAAGTTACTCAATTATTACCTGCTAGCTTAATACATCTATGGACAAACCCTATGTGAATTTTTGCAAAAGGGGTTTTCAAATTCCATTATTGATTTCTTCAAGCTGTCATCATTGTTTATGTAGCAATTAACTTAAATTCTGAAAATGCAACCTCTAAGGTACAGATATATTTTGTCTTGATTAAGTATAAATTGAGACATCTTCATTCATATTTAATTTGGGACATGGCCATCTAAGAAAAAAAAAATGCAAGCGTGGCACGCCACGCATATTTTCTAGTCTCATACCAAACCTTAACAGTGTTAACTTTGAGCCCAATTCAAACCAATCCACTAGCCCAAATTTCAAAACCAAACCAAACCAGACTTAACTAAAACTCAGTCCAACCCACACCAACCCAAAGCAGTTTGAAACCGGTTTCGAACCATTTGCTACTAGTGGTTCCTAGACTACGACAGCTTGCACACTTTGACACCCACCGCTCCCAGCTAGGAGTAGTCTGCTAGATCGTCGGTTGTAACAACGACATCGTTGAGCCCCTGCTCCCTGCTTACTATGCCGAGAGAGCTTCTTCCAGCAGCCCGTTCAGCTATGTCCTCCCTGAAGAAACGCAAGTCCAAACGGTAAACAAGCACAAGCAAAGAATCAGGGTTGTACATGTTGAATTCCTGAATAGAAATTGCTGAGAACACCAAGGAAAAGGACTTGCATCAACCATGAATGAAGAATGACGAACAAGAAAAAAAAACTCAATCGGGGTGAAGCACGCAAAAGAATTTCACCTTGGAACTTTGTGGCGAGGTCGACGCCCAGCAGAAGGTAGTGAAAAGGCAGTCCGCGCCAAGCCAGAGGGCGTACCAGGGAGGGGGCGCGCCGGCGCGTGGAGCTGCACCGAGGGAGGCCAAGAGCACATACGAGGGTAGTGGCCCACTGGGAGCCGCGCCGAGTCGGAGAGAGTACCAGGGTGGCGGCCCGTCCATGAGCCGCGCCAAGCCGGAGGGTGGCGGTCCTGAGCTTGCTCGAGGGTGGCGGCGCGCACAAGCTTGGTGGCCTGCCGAGAGCCGCGGATGAGAACGAGGGTGCCAAGCGCTGAGGAGGGTGGCAGCGCACCGTCGCGCACGAGGTGCCAAGTGCGGCGAAGGATGGCGGCGCATTGCTGCACACAAGGGTGCCAAGCGCGGAGGAGGGTGGCGGCGCTAGGGTATTGTCTCCACTGGTGCACGCTCGCAGTTACGTGGCTTGGGTTTAGACCACCACGACAAAATGGGCTGCAAACTGTGCGCTGAAACCGTTTTGATCGTAACCATTTCCAACCAATGAAATTGGATCCAAACCAATATATTATGCCACCAAACCAACCCAACCCAACCCATTTAGCTATATCACCCCGTTTCAAACCAAACCAAGTTATTAGCACCGGTTACAACCAAACCATTAGTTTAATTACAAGCCAGATTCTACGGTAGACCAAATGAATATGAGCCATCTATTTTCACCGATCTCGAGAAGAAAGTGATTCTTTTATCTCTATAAGGTGTAAAAGCACTTAAATAATTAATAATTATTATAATATTAAAATTAGAAAGAAATAAACAAGTTATGTAAAGTCATGCATGTGCCAGTTAAGAAAATTAACTCTTTCGATTTTGGAAATAAACATATTTGATATATTTGGAATGTTGCATGTATTGCTACCGTGTCATTATGATACTTTGGGCACGTTTGGATGGAATCCAACACTCACCTTTTCAAATATTGGCAAGCCAACAAAATTTGACTAGCATTTGGTTCATATCCATCATTTGGCTTACCCACAAAAAATTGGCGTTGGTATAGCAAAACCAACAGCAGATCGGCGGCGGCGAAATCCACCGCCAAATTTTGGCGCAGAGTTGCTACTCTTCGTGGGTGATGTGGCAGGCTCTTGTTGGTTGAATTAAATGCACATCTATTTGTATTATATAGCTTCAAATAATTATATTTTCTAAAGAGAAAATTGAATTGACGACACCGAAAGATCGGACTTTAGAAATTTACCATCGAACTGCGTCGGTACATATATATATACCACCGAATGATCCAAATTTTTAGAAATCTACCATTCTGTCTGGTTCCGTTACGTTTTAGTTCGTTTTGCATTTTAAAATGATCTGAAAAATTCAAATGACATATTTGCCCTCATGTACTCATTCCCGTCATCCTGTATGCTTCCCAAGCCCAGATGGAGACTCATCCCCGCCTCGCCGTCGATAGCTCCAACCCCCTGCGCCACCGCCGTCGCATCCCACTGTGGTGCCACCCCTAACCACCTATGCCGTCGGCTGCATGGCATGCACGCCACCCTGTCTGTTCGTTGCCTTTGCCCATGCGCCGCCTAGCCCTACGCTGCCACTGGCCCTACCGGCGCGCCTCCTCTTTGCAGCACCACTCGTCTGACTAAGGGCCGCCCACGCCGCACCCGTCCTCCTAGTGCCGTTGGCTCTGCCACCGCCACCCCCTTCTTGGTGACGTCGCCCCCACCACCTGCCCCTTCCTGGTGTCGCCGCTTCTGCCTGTGGCCCCTTCTTGGTGACGCCGCTGCCGCCAGCTTTAAACCAGGTGACGGCATCGCCGGTCCTAGCCCAGGTGACGCCGCTGCCGGCCCCTTCCCTATTGAATCCACCATAGACTAGGTGACGCCGTTGACCCTGCTTTGATCGGTCACGAAATGGAGCAAGGAGGTGAGGAGGGGGCGCACAGGGGGCGGACCTGGGGAAGGGGAGGAAGGGGGACGGGGCGCGCAGGGAGGACCCTGGGGAAGCGGAGGAAGGGGGAGGGGGAGAGAGGGGCGCAGGGAGAATGATGAGATTGGGGCAAGGAGCTTCATACTCGAGGGTTGGGGGGGGTGAATGGGATCAAAGAAGAAGACAGGAAGGGGAAAGAAGTTTAGGGTAAAAAGTCTAAACCAATGACGTTAGCTGTGAGACAGACGGAATGATAAATTTCTAAAAAATTAGATCTTTTGGTGTTACATATATGTCCTGAAGCAGTTCGATGTTAAATTTCTAAAGTCGCGATCTTTCGGTGTCATCAATCCAATTTTCCCTTTTTTAAACGGTTAATCTAATTTAAGATCTGTTTGCACTATTATATTCATTGCAATTAAATCTACAAAACAAGATCTTAGATGACTATATTTTAAGAAAATATATTAATGACCCGGCATACCATATTAAGAAATTAAAATTTTGGTAAGGTAACATTCCAAACACTCTAATTTTCACTAAACTACCAATGGTTTGGTCATGTCCTCATGTTGTCTATGACAAATTTTGGTAAAGTATACTTGGGCATGAGCCAAACATACCCAAACTTTATATGGCTGTATTGGTAGCCGATCGTTCGCTTTTCCTTGACACTACACGTGACACCATGGGTTGTGCTAGGAAAAATAATGTGATATGCAACCAAAGGAAAATATTATGGCATGTGATCAAAAGAAATAAATATTGTGATGTAATAAACATCACATGACAATCGATGAGCGCACGTATGATATAACTTTATCCAATCTTTACGTGCCAATTTTACTCAATATTTGGTTTTGTCGTCCAATGCTAGGTAAAAGTGTATTGTAACCATGATTATTTGTACTCTTAACGAATTGTCAACGAACACTATGGTTTTGACCGAAACATTTGTTCACATATTTGATAGAATCATAATGAGCAACTTCAGGATGTTGCACGAACTGCGCCTCCCCCGCTCCCTTCGCCACCACGTCGAGGACTCCAGGATCCTGCATCGAAAGCTGGCATGTGGACGAGCCGGCTCCACCACCACCGCCGTGTCGATGCTGGTGTGCGCACGAGCTGCAGCGTTTTGCGCCGCCACCCCAGCCGCGCAGCACGTCACGGTGGCGAGCATGACGCGGTTGCAGTGGCGAGCATGGCGCCGGGGAAGGGGATAGAGATGCGGCGTCGCGGAGGGGAAGGGAAGGGATGACACGGCGACGCCATCACCCGGAAGTAAACTCATGGACAGCATCGCAGGAGATTGGAGCTCATTCGGGTCCCTGTCTGCTGAGCGTATAATACATTTTCCAAATTTTTTTCTTCCAAAATTTAATGGTTTAGATTTAACGAGTGGTTTCACTTTCTATGAGGTAAAAAGACAAGAGTTGGTCTACCTTAGCATTGTCCTATTACAAACTGTAACGTCATTGTGGTCACAAGATGATGCTTTGATCCAACAAACTATAGAAAACAATTAAGAACGTTTTTCGTGATTTTAGAAATGATTCAGACAGACATGTAGCAGTGTCCATATTCTGAATCTTTCCTTTCCATTATTAGACTGGGCCTGAAATTGAATCGTAGCCCAAACAAACTGACCCATTCTTGAGGGCCCAGTAACATCATTGCAAATTTATTGGAGGCTATATTTTTCTATAATTTGATACGACAGAGAAGTGAATTCCACAGTACACGCAGTGGCGGATTTGGCGGCCGCCCCCTCGCTGCTGACGAACAAGGGAGCCTCCCTCAGCCCCCCCTCAAAATTTTTCGGCATGGACAGGACAGAGGAGATCAGGAGATGGTGTTCGTCATCTAAGTACGTTTATCTGTCATGAATCCTCTTGTGCGTTTCCTCCAGCCCCCCTGGCATTCTATGCTGCGTCCGCCGCTGAGTACACGTAGCACCATATAAAGCTACGTGAAAGACGAGTTTTATTGCGGTAATAGTAGTAGAAGACACATTACAACACCGACATTGGGACACAACATCAAACGCCTAACACATCTGATCGATCAGTTGCACTACGCTTGGTCTTCCGGTGGACGTACGGAAGCAAAGATCCTGGGTGCTGCAGTAACGGTGACAAACGACCTCGAACGACGGCGCATACTAAACGAGATTATTAAGACACTAACACGTGATTAAGCTTAGTACGTGGGAAACCCTACATATAGAAAGCAGCTACTCCTCGAGAGCTTTCTCCTTCAGGTCCTCGTCTGCTGCCTCCTCCTCCTTCTCAGCAGGAGCCTCAGGCACCACCTCTGCTGGCGCCGCATCAGCCTCCCCGTCAACCAACAGAACATCCTCCTCGTCGTCGTCAACAGGGACGACCACCGCCTTATTAGCCGCGGCGGCCCTCCTCGGCACCTCGCGGCGCCGTTCAGCTTCCCCTTCCACGGACGGCGGCGGCTTCACTTCGTCATCAGCTGCAGAGTGGACGACGACGATGTCGAGCTTGGCCTCCACCTCTTGCGCCACGGCCTGCACCAGGCGGCCGGCGTCAGTGACCACGGCGGCCGAGGCTTCGTCTGCCTCGTCGTGATGGTCATGTTTCGGATCATTCTCCGTGTTGGACTCTTCCTTGTCCTGATGACCCTTCGTCTCTTCCTCCGAGACGTCGTTGGCGTGCACCTGCGGCGCCTCCTCCGCGGCGCCGGGAGCTTCTTCCACCTCGGTGGCGGGCAGGGGCAGCACGTCGTCCTTGAGGGGGATTTCGTGGTTCTTCTCTTCCTCCTGGAAGCAGGCGCCGTCGTGCGCCGTGGCCGTCGGAACCGGGCGCTGAACCTGCGTTTGTAACAGAAGACAAAAAATGGAACCAAGCGACAAGGAGATATTCTTTTGGTCAATCTACATGTGTTTATGTCGGTCGATAAAGACAAGTGTAGTGTTCGTAAGAACCTCAGCAGTTGCCATTGTGCAGGAGGAGATCGAAAGAAGAGCTTGGACTTGCTGCTTGCAACTGAAGGGAATGAAGTACTAGATTAGTAGAGTGAGGACGCTACAAAGCCTCATGCTGCTTATATAGATGGAGGCGGCTCGAAGCCTCCTGCTAGACGGATCAAGGAGATAGTAATCTACTACTACTACATGGGATCGATGCCGCCCACTCATGCATGGTACTACAACGATGCATGGCTGATCGATGGGCACTGAAAACGAGTCCCACAGAACGGGGATATGCCCTCCAAGTAGGCGACACCGATCGAGCTGAGATGGTCATTGTAGGTTTCACAAATTTTTCTCTTTTACTTGTTATTTTTGCAATATATTTTTCTCTATTTTTAATATATTTTTATCTCTGTCTTTTTTCTCATTGTTTTCAGCGCATTTCACTTTTTTTTACTATTTTTAATCTCTGTTCTCACATCTAAAACGAAAACTAAATAGAGACAGAGGGAGCACTAGATAAAATTGTTAAGCATGATCCAACGTTATCTAGAGTGAATCGTCTAGATGATTTACCTTATCGTTTGGATTAACCCTTTGTACTAGACAGTGTTGAGTACGAGCCCACTTGCATTGCAGCGCCACCACTCAAAGCCAAACATCCCGAGAGATCTACGCCGAAAATGGTACCCGCATCTACGATCGTGCTCCCACCTCGAGCTACGGCCAGGGTGTCGCGTTTGTACGCGGCAATGCTCCCGATCCGCGCCATGGGTACTCGTGATGCGAATGAGATGGGTTGAGATCCCCGTGCCCCTCTTCCTGCAAGCTGCAACGGCGCCGGCAACGTCGCCAGCCAACCCCGGCCAGGGCCGCGCGATGCCGCCTCGGCACTCGGCCGCGAACTCTCGGCGGCCGAGACCGGAGCGGGCTCGGCCGCTGACACAGGCACGGCCTTGTTTGTACATGGGCTGGAGAGCCACTGACACGGCCTATAAAGAAGGTCCAGTGGGCCGTGCATTTGTGCCGTGAACGGCGAACCTACTCCATTGTCAGACCGTGAGCTTTATTAGAAAGCAAATTCACGAACGCTAACTCCATCTCCATGCACGCCTACGAGAGATTGTTGGCTGATCATAAGATTGTTTTATCGGAATGTTGCTTACCACTAAATCAAACCAAATCGATAAAAAAAACTGTCGAGATTGCACAAGATTTCAAATCGCAAGGGGATATGCCTACATAAAAATTCATCAGCTGGTTACATCATCAATCATGGAACGAACATCCCGCGCTCGGCTGCCTTTGCGCCGGCACATACATTTCTTGCCGATAAAAAATGGGGGAACAAAGATCATCATCTAACGAGGCAAAAACAGTAGCAGATGATCTCGGGATCGTTATGCTTTCTCTCTCTAGAAAGGTTGAGAGAAAAGCATGATCCACGCAAGAAAAAAAGGGCTCGTGTTTGTTTTTAATCAGAATCGGAGAAATCAGAAGCATGCCAACTCCTTGAGGCCTCCCGTGGCGGTGCCCTTGGCGTTGTTGCAGACGGCCATGGTCTTGTTGTCGGTGCCCGAGTACTTGACGTTGACGCCGTCCATGGAGACGCCTGTGCACGGAATCTTGTCGGAGCAGAGCAGGCTGACGGCGGCCGGGGTGGACGAGGTGCCGTTGATGTTCTTGAAGGTGACGTCCTTGACGGTGACCTTGGAGGCGCCGCTGGCGGTGCAGATCTTGTTGGGGCAGTACTTCATGTCGATGATGATGGGGTTCTCCACGTCCTCCATCTGGATGTTCTCGTAGTGGATCTTGGACGCGGTGACCACCGACGCGGCGTCCTCGTACGCCTTGATCCGCACGCCGTTGGTGGTTTTCTTCAGCGTGCAGTCCTTGACGTTGATGTCGGTCACGTCCTTCTCGTCCTTGTACCTGCCCAGGCTGCCGACGCTGATGCCGTGGCCGGGGCCGCAGGTCACGCCGGTGATGTTCACGCCGGAGGTGCCGGGGCCGATGGAGATGCAATCGTCGCCGACGCCGATCGTTGTGGCGGCGATGGTCACGTCGGACGAGTCGCCCATGTGGATGCCGTCCGTGTTGGGGCTGTCGCCCGGCGCGCTGACCGTCACGTCCTCCACGGTCACGCCCTTGCACTGGAAGATGTTCATGTGGAAGAACTTGGAGTTGAGAATCGTGATCCCGGACACCGTCGCGTTGTTGCAGTAGTCCAGCACCAGCGAGTTGGGCAGGATCTTGCAGTCGTACTTCTTCGCGCACGAGTTCTTGCTCCACACGGCCTTGCCCTGCCCGTCGAGCTTGCCCTTGCCGGCGATCACCAGGTTGTCCACGTGCTGGATCTCGATCCAGTTCGTCTTGAACTGGCTCAGGTCCGTCGAGCCCAGCAGGTTGCCGTCGAGCTGGAAGGTCACGTCGCCCTTGCACGGCCCGGAGAAGTTGAGCGCGCCGACGAGGTAGTCGCCCTTGGGGATCACGATCGTCTGCTTCCCGGTGCCGCCGCACGCCGAAGTCCACGCGTCCGTGAGCGCCTGCCACACCAAACGTTTCAGCTCCTCATCCATCATCACCGAACCGATTCGACACCGCTCGATCGACAGAGTCGTCAATGCACGCGCGCCGCATTGCCTTCTTTATTGCACTATTTTTTTTTTTACCTTCGTGGAGTCCTTCTTGCCATCGCCGGTCGCGCCGAGCTTGGTGATGTCGAACGGCCCCGACCCGCCAGGGCTGGACGCCGGCGCGCCGGCTTCCTCGGCCGCGGCGCTCTCCTTCTTCTTCCCGGCGAGCACGGCGGCGACGAGCGCCAGCAGGACGAAGGCTCTGATCGCGGCATCGTTTCTGGAGGCCATTGTCGCCGTGGGTGTCGTCCCGCTTGCTCGGGTCTTGGCCGCTGCTACGAACACACATATATACCCGCTGCGGAGGAGGAGCTTCGTTTGCTATGATTGTGGCATGGTCACCTCGTCCTTTGCTATTTTCAGAGCAGGCGGCTCTCGTCCTCAGGTTTTTCCGTTCTCTTGTCTCGCCAGCATTTTCTTCGTCGAATTGAATGCGCCACCAACATGGACTGCGCATTACTTGTAGGAGAGATTTATGGCGTGTTTGTTTCTCTAGCAGATGGGATAATACTCAATCTCGTATTTGAACTATTGTCAAAATCTCGTATTCGTCGCTCAACTTTCAAATGGTCTTATTTAATCTTTAAACTTTAGTTAGAAGGTCAGTTTCATCCCTTGTCTAATGTGGGCTACACATATGACTGCCACATCATCGTTTCCTATGTCACGTCTGCTTCAATTTTAGATTATGAATTTTAAATCAATTTTTCCGTAAATTGTAACTCTAATTTTATATCTGTTTGAACCATCATGTTCTTTAAAATTAATGCAAAATACATGGATATATTTCTTATATTTATATTTTTAAAATCAGTATTTTTGATACATATACATATTTGATATACATATATATAAACATATTTTATATTTTTGATATTTTTTATATCTCTTCATATTTTAAGAAAATAGAATCTTAAAACAATTCAAATATAAGAAATGCCATTTTTGTTAATGGAATAGAAAATTTGGAAATTTTAATCTTTTCTATATTTTTATAATTCAATAGATACCAAAATATATTCATATGGGATACATAAATTTCACATCTATTTCACATCATACATGGATCTTGTTTTGTTGCATTAATTTTAAGAGACATGGTGATTCAAATGAATCCGAAAACAGATCTACAATTTGAAAGAAAATTGATTTGAATTTTTGAATCTAAAGTTTAAGCTGACATGGCAATGCCATGCGATGACATACCATGCCACGTAGGCAGCCACGTCGTACTAGGATGAAACTGAGCCTACAACTAAAGTTTAGGGACTATACTAAACTTTTTAAAAGTTGAGGAATGAAATTGAGCTTTTAAACATAGTTCAAGGATGAGGCCTCTTTGGATAGAAGGAAATTTTTCTTATTTTTGTGTTTTTTCTGTGAAATTAAACTGATTCCTGTGAAATTCCTGCACAATTCGTACGAAAATCCTGCATTCCAAAGAAGCCTTGAGATTGAGTATTATTCCTAGATTATAATCTATAATTATATAATTTAGATTATATTTTAAAGATTATAATCTACGTTAATCTGTTTGGGAGTCTAAATTATTAGTTAAATTATTTTTTATTTGTATTAATGAAGTACCATATGAATGATAGAGTGTATGTTGTTGAAATAGTGAGATGACAGGGTGACTAATTTTGATAGAAAAGATATGGGTAGTGGGTCTTTTATAGCAAATAATATGTAATAATCTCTTTTGAGATGTATTATTAAATTATCATAATTTGAGGTCTCATATTATATAATCCAGATGAATAATCTACTTATTTGTTTTTTTAATCAGATTATATAATCTATATGGATTATAATCTGAAACAAACATTATGGAAGATTATAGAGTATCTTGATCACAAAGTGGAAGAAGATACATTAAATTTAGACACTGTCTTGGAGTCAGGGATGAAATCAATCCCTGCTAAAATAACTGCATGTGCATTGTTTGGGTGTACTACTCGAGAACTAGATACTCTTTTGCCATCCTGAAAGTTTTCCATGGTTTTTTTCTGGGCATGGCACTATCAACATGACACAGTTCGAGCACTTGCAGTTTGAGTTTGACCGTCCTGGTCGTGGGTGCCCCTGTGAGGGGTTAATCGAAACTTCTGACCTCCTTTATAAGGTGCTATTCATTTCTCCCACTAACAAAAGAGAGATTTTAAAAAAAAAATCATTTCGACCTTTGAATTGTAAATGGGCGTGATGCAACACTATTCGACCCCTCGAACAACGGTGAGCGAAAAAATCTGCTTTACTCCTGTCAGGCTTGTGACGAGAGACAGCGGTCAACTGCACCATCGCCGTGTACGACCTCATCTTCGAAGAATATTCATAACCCCATCATCATCAACCAGGAGGTCCAGGAGTAGTGTGACTACTGTCCCTATACCTCTTTTCATGAATCAGTCAGGGACACAACGCCTCTCTCTCTCGTTCTCTGCTACGCTCGATGCAACGGAAGAGCGCCGATTTCAGTTGTTAGAAGTTGATATCCACTCCTTTTGGCCCAACGTTTTAAACGGGCCTTTGAGCAAATCACGTCTTGATCGGAGACGTCCAGCCTATTATGGCTGATGGGGCCCTGTCGCCAGCGCTACAATAAATAGAGCTGGGGTTAGCCGGTACTCACAGCCAAGTTCGTCCGTACTACCACACCTCACCGACAAACTCTAAACCCGATCTGTGAAGGAGCGCTGTACCGACGGGAAGCACCACCGTCGTCACCGCCACGACGACCGCCGTCACCGGGAGATCAACGACGTCGCCGTGCCTTCTACGCCACTGTCCTCTTCACTGACCGACGCTGCCCTAGCGCAGAGGACCGCATCGACAAAGGGCAGATGGCCGAATCGTCTTTCACGACTCCGGCAACCGGATTCGAAGATATTGACCACCTTCGAACCACAGATTTATTCTCCGACACGAAACTCTCGGATCTGCACTCTTAGACACCGGAAAAAGAAACACAACATTGGCATCGGAGCTTAGTCTAGGAGTGAATCCCTACGAGTATGAAAAAAACTCGTCGAAATCCTGCTCGCGAGCAAAGAACCGCAAAGAAAAATCATAGTCGTAGGCAACATTACGGCGAAAGCCCTCGGGCTCCGTGAAAAAACCGCGCAAAGAAAAGAATGAAACCCTAGCCGTTGGCATCGTCAAAAAAAAAAAGAATCTCAAGAAAAAAAGGAATTCAAAGAAAAAAGGAGGCC
>BCLG01001736.1:56254-76670 GCA_001602295.1 Zoysia matrella
CCTCCACCGCCCTAGCTGCGATAGCGCCCCCCGCCGCCTCCGTTGCTGCCCTCCACCGCCGCCACACTAACTCGGCCTGTGACGCCCCCGCCCCGACACCACCCACCGCCGGCGACCTCCTCCGCGGCCAGAGCTGCCCTTGACGCCTCGCCACCCCACCCACACCACACCCCCCACCGCCAGATCTACCTTTCTCTCTTTTTTATATCCGGTGGCAGAGTGCTTGAGATTTGGTGATACAAATCTACGCAGTTAAGAGATTCTCCGGTAACAATGGCATCGACGGCCGGTGATGAGATTTGCTCCGAAGTAAAGAAATTACTGAAACAATCCGGAGAAATTACTGAGACAATCTGAAGAAATTACTGAAAGATAGCGAAAATTGTTGAATGAGTCTGGACTTAATGAATCATTCAAGGAAATTACTAAATAAAATCAAACAACATTACTAAGGAAAAAAATTACTGATGGACGATGAAATTACTAAATCGATCAAAAAAATTACTGAATGTATGTTTTTAAGTTGGTCAAAGCGCGCGCGGGGCCGAGAGGTGCGCGCTCGGTCAACGAGCACGTTTGGATGACGCGCGCGACACGCTGGACTGACCCAAGGTGTAGAATAGTTATTCTACACCCTGGGTGTTGAATAGTCTATATATATATATATATATAGACGCACACACAGAGACACACACACTCATGGATCCCGTAATATGTCCAATATATACTTCCATTGATGTTTCTAAGTTAATTTTGGGTTTTGCAGTAATACGAGTTTGCAGATGCTTGATACTGCCCATGCATGGTTTCAAAAAGGAATTAACAATAAGGTCGTTAAGATGACATTCCCAAGCACTGTACTATATTTAACTGTATATCCCCAGTGGAAACCTGTTTACGTGTCGGTCAGATGACGAATGCAATGCTAATGTATAGTACTAGTACTATGGGATCGATGGTCCCATAAAATTTCTCATCATACTAGCATTTTGTTGCTAGCTCTTACGTACGGAATAGTATCTCTCTTTTATTCCTGAGTGCCTGCACGGATGCAAAACCTCGACTGCTTTACTGCATAATACGGAGTAATAGGTAGCTGCTCCTTCACTGTAGCACATTCTTTTATGAACAAATCAATAATAAAGTCCCTACTAGACATCGAGCGTTAAATAATCTGTGTTTTTTTTGAAATTAAATTGATTTTTGCAAAATTTCAGTGAGATTTTTGTGAATTTTTTGCGTTCCAAAGAAAGACTTAAAAGGACATCTTTTGAATATAGTTTTTTTTAAAGAAAATCTTTTGGATAGAGTTGCCTCAAAAAGAACGTCTTTAGTTGCTGCTGCAGATCTAGAAAGGCTATGTTAGATTCAAATCAAACCAGACTGAATTATTTTTCTTGATGGAAGTTTATTCTTAAGTTAGAAATGGTATCATATACTGTACATGATTTTAATTCATTTGTTTCTTGCAAAAAGAGACAGAAAGACACTTTAACAAAGGAACACGTGAGGTAATTTGTTCAGTACCAGGAATTTCATTAGTGCTTAGTACAACTTTGCGTAATCTGGGTGGATGTTAAGCACCCCCCGAAAATGCTTTTAGAAATCTGAATCTTCACTGGAAAACAAGAAAAAAAACTCTGACCGATTTTTCTGCACTTTCACCTACTCGATTTACACTCCCTCCTGTCCCAACGCTTGTTTCTGACTTTGTTGCATGGTCAGCCACACCCCTATGCAGGTAGAGAGAGAGAGAGAGAGAGAGAGAGAGAGAGAGAGAGAGAGTTTGCAGGAAGTATGGCGGCAGCTCCCTGAGGAGGATGGCTTTGGAACCCTTCCGCCTTGCAGCATCGATGCATACCAAGGGCGTGTCAGCAATGAAGCAGGCCTTTTTGAGCCCTATGCTTCTGCAGGATGTGTAACGCGCTCTATCTGCGGTTTTGCCTGTGACTCTGATTTCTCCCGAAAAAAAAAGGCGTTGGTGGCCAACTCCTCGCGCTTTGGTTTTTTTTTTTCCCCACAAGAGTTCTTCGTTTCTGCTGTAATTTTCATGTAGATCAGCGGTTACGGGGAGTCTAGTACTAAAACCTATTTTTTGTTTTCTTGCGATATTGCCTTTGAAGAGCAGGAAATGTACGATGATAAACTAGTCCTTCCAGCATACTACTTGTACTACTATACAGAAGGACTGAATACGGCTGTGACGAGTGCTGTATCAGTCCACCATACCGGCAAAGCTGCAAGACAGTAGTTTACTGTTCAACTGTTTCGCTGTAATCACTGGTGTACGTAGTAGTAGCTAAAATACGCACTTCATTCTCTATATTTTAAGCTTCATCTTCGCAGATGTTCTGACTCCTGAATCCTGATGTGCAGTGAGCACCCAGTGAGTTGTAGTACTAGCTAGTACTACGCCCTAACCTAGTCGGTTTCTTATTTTGTGTTTAAACCATATACTACTACACCTGACGACGATTTTATTCAGAAAGAGGCTTGAGGGAGAAGAAAGCGGGTAGACGACACGGGGCCGGCCGGAATCAAAGACAAAAGCACGCAAAAGATTACCAGGAAGAAAGGAAAGATGCGATGAAGAAAGAGCATTTCTTGGCCTGGATCGTTAGCTCGCACTGCTTTCCGCTGCTTTTCTACGTCTAGTAGGCCTCCGGAGCTAGCCCGGCCGTGAATTGAAGGGAAAGCCGGAGCCGACGGCCGGGATCCCAGCTCCGTCCTCATAACATGTCAAATCATGGGATCCGCTAGTAGTAGTAGGTCGATTGAGTAGGATAACACGGAACCCCTCTTACTAGCTTGGAGACACGAATGGAGTCCACAAGGAAAAACTCCATCGAGGCTTATATGTGCCTGGGGTCGTACTATCATATCCACCAAAGCCACCACGCAGCTAGCTAGCGCCATGTTGTTCAAAGCAAATTAAAGCGACAACGTCCAAAAGACATCTTTTGAAAGGACCTGATCGATAAGCTAGCTAGCTGGTGGAATCTATATTTTCATCTCTGATACTACTTGTTTCTACTACTACTAGATATGGTTCTTTCGGTTTATTATCGTATTTTTTGTACTAGAACATTAGTGTAAAAACCAGCAGCAGAAGAATGCTCGTTGTGTGGCCAGAGATTCAGTGGAAGTTACAGGAAAAATGCAAAGCCATAGTATTGATCAGAAAGTAATTAAAATGGCCGTCCGATCTATCGACGAACTGTAGTGTGGTAATGAGAATTGCGCCGGTGCACATTAGTCTTCGTAAATTAGTATTCGAACGTAGGTGGTTGTGTGTCCCTGAAATCCTGAATCAGCATATGTATCGTCATCAGTACTTTCAGACCCAGCAATATAGAGTACTCTTGAAACTGTACCATGCATCAGTGAATGATCTAAGTCGCCTGTTCTTACGGTGGCCGTGCTAGTACCGCATTTACAGGTCCACGCATGGAGTTCGCGCATGCATCTACTAAAATGTGGAAACAGTGAGCAGCGGCGTGCATTTCTTGCGGATACTGAAAGTAATTAACCTCTTGCTAAATTTTTACCGTCACCGTCTCTAGTAAATTAAAGGCAAATCTCTCACGGATACTGAAAATAACCTCTTGGTAGTTCATTACTGTCACCGTCTGGGAGATTTTGTTATTATCATGGCTCTTGAACGCAACAATATCGAGCGCGAGTTACAGCGACATGAAACCTAAAAAGTGTCTCTCCAGGAGGCGCCTAAAAACCTTTTTTTTTTTGCAGAAAAGGAAATACTCCTACTCGGTTGGAGCTGTTCATTGTGCTCGGTGCTCACACTCTTGGTCAGGAGTACTATGCTGATGACGGGGGCTTCGTAGTAGGTCGATTGAGTAGGATAACATGGAACCCCTCTTACTAGCTTGGAGACATGAATGGAGTCCACAAGGAAAAAATCCATCGAGGCTTATGTGCCTGGGGTCGTATCATATCCACCAAAGCCACCACGCAGCTAGTATCGCTAGCACCATATTGTTGAAAGCAAATTAAAGCGACAACGTCCAAAAGTCATCTTTTGAAAGGACCTGATAAGCTAGCTAGCTGGTGGGATACTACTTGTTTCTGCTAGAGTTTATTATCGTATTTCTTATATACATTAGTGTAAAAGCCAGCAGCAGAAGGCCACCGGAGAAGATCCAAGCTGCGTCGTCAGTGAAGAAGTTTTACAGTGGAGTAGTACGAAATTTGATGTCTGTCGAAAGGGCGTCCCATGATCTCTGGCTGTCAAAATCAGCACCCCAGTTGACGGCCAGAAGACGAATGCCCATTGTGTGGCCAGAGATTCAGTCGAAGTTACCGGAAAAATGCAAAGCCTAGTACTGATCAGAAAGTGAAGGGCCGATCGATCGATCGAGGAACTGTAGTGTGGTGATGAGAATTGTGCCGGTGCGCATTAGTCTTCGTAAATTAGGACTCGTACGGAGCGTCGTAGCTGGCTGTCTATCCCTGAAATCCTGAATCAGCATATGTGTCGTCAGTACTTTCAGACCTACATATCTCTTGAAACTGTGCCATGCATTTTACAGGTCCGTGGAGTTCGCGCACGCATCTATTACCGAAATGTTAAAACAGTGAGCAACCGCGCGCGTTGCCGACGGCTAAATTTCTCGCGGATACTGGAAGTAACCGCTTGCAAAAATTTTACTGTCACCGTCTCTCGTAAAGGCAAATCTCTCGCGGATACTGAAAATAACCTCTTACTAATTCATTACTGTCACCGTCTGGGAGATTTTATTACCGTGGCTCTTAGTAGAAAGCAACATCGAGCGCGAGTTACAGCGACATGAAACCTAAAAACTGTCTTCTCGGAGGCGCCTAAAAACTTTTTTTATTTTTTGCAGAAAAGGAAATACTCCTTCTCGGTTTGGAGCTGTTCATTCTGCTCGGTGCCACACTTACATCAGTTGATGATGATGATGGGGGCTTCGTATCGATTAGGTTTTTCGTTCCATCTTGGTCACAGGCTCACTGTTGGTACCTGCTGCTTCTGCTCGCATTGATTGTTAACCGTTGTTCTGTTCGATCTGTCGCCTGAAAAGTCTTCAGGCGACACAGCGCTGTCGACGGTGGATCCGTCTGTTGCGTTCCGGTTCTGCATGCGACAATCGAAAGCCACTCTTGCTAGTAGTACTACGATCGATGGCCATGGCAATGGCATGCATGCGCAAAAACAGAGATTTGGCTTGGCTCGGCATCAGAGATTTGGCTTGGTCATGAATGCACGCCCGGCCTTCTAGCCATGCGCGAGGGGTGAGACCCGCCCATCCGCTGCGTGGATCCTTTTCATGCAGCTGTCGCCTGGTATGACCGGCGTCATCATCGGTCGCCATGCTCTTCTTCTTCCGCTCCTTCCTTTCCGGCACGGTGAGGGGAGGAGACCAGTTTCGTGTGTTTATCACCGCCGGCCGTGTTTATCAGGCCCAGAAGAGACGTTGCAGCCCGCGCCCATTTAACTGGGCTAAAACTTGGCGTGTAGCCCGGTGGTAACTCGCTCGGCTGTGAGCGTGCCCGCTCGGGGTTCGATTCCTGTAATGGACTCAGGTGTCTCGCTCTGCCCCTTAATTAAATCTTATGCCTCTCACATGCAGTGCGGAGTTCGTAGAACGTCGATCTCAAAAAAAAAACGGGGTTTTAAATTTACGTGTAGTTGTAGATTCGAGAGTGTGCATAGAGGTGTCGATGTGAGTGTTTTGTAGGTGTGTGCACACGAACTACAGTTGTAGAGAGGCTTAAAAAAAACTGGGTTAAAACCGTAGTACCTACCAGACCAACTGACCAAGCCAGGCCTTGTGGGCCGTGACCGGTTGATTGAAAGCAGACAGAAACCTTAGGCCTTTGAAGGCCCAATACGAAACAACGCGTTCCGTGTTCGTGTGGCAGATTGTGGCACTCACTCCGGTCATCAGGAAAAGAAGATGGGAAAAAACGGGAAAGGACCTGCCACTCACAGTCGCTGAAAAATCTAGGCCGGTCCGAACTCCCAAGAAGGGGCATCCTGGTCATTTCGCGCGCTCTCAGGCCTCCCCTCCTTTATCTCTCCGTCACCTCCCAACGTTTCTCCCCCCATTTCCTTCCTTCCAAGCCCACCGAATTGCCTGCGATTCCTCTCCCCTCGCCTCATCGTCCTCCCCTAGGGTTAATGCCTCGCCCCCTTCGATTCCGTCCGATTTACTTTCGGTTCGCTTCGATCTCTGGATTTGTGGTTTCCGCCTCGGCCTTTCGGGGTCGATTGGAAATGTTCTCTCTCTTTTTTTCTGGATTTTTTTTGGCTGATGATTTATTGAGTGGTTGCGTGCGTCTTCCTGCCTGCAGGGATCGCCGGAGAGGAATCGCGGACAGGGCTTTCTCGCTTCGAGGTTCGTAGCCTGGTCACTCCAAATCCAACCCGGAATTTCGAGATTCAATTTTTTTTCTTCGTGGTTACAATTTGTGCCCCGCCGTGTCGGTCAAAAGCTGCTTTTTTTAGGGGCGATGTTGAATGGGTCCGGTCGACGCTAAAGCGGTCGGGCCGCCCCGATTCGTCGATCTGGTCCCGGTTCCTGCACGGAAACGGCGACCAAAAATACTACTCCTAGCTTGGTAAAATTCGGGCTTCGGTTGTAGTAAAGGCGTCCGCTTTCCACGTATCGGGCCGGCGCGGTTGGTTGTTGCGGCTGGTTGATGGCCGCGCCCTCTTTTGGCTGCTTTGGCCAAAGTCAGTGAGCAGATATGGACGCTACTTTATGGATTTGTTGCGTAAAGCGGCAGAAAGTTGCGGCCTTTTTTTTTTTTTTTGAGAGAATTGATTTCGCCCGCGCTGTGGTGCCGGTTGATGATTCGTTTGTTGGATGGCTGGTTTGATACGGTAGGTTCCATTTCGGTAGTGCCTTGAGTTAGGTATTTGACCAGGGTACAATTACCCTTGCTAGTAAGATGCTTCTTGAAGCTCTACGGGTAGCCTTGTTGAGTTGCTTCTGAAAGTAAATCTAGTCCGTGTAGGATTGTTTTCTTTAGGTTGACTGCTTCTATGATTGTGTTTACTACTAATCCGTTGTAATATAAATTTGTAGGAAGTTGCAGTACTCTGGTAATAATTCAGTGTTTGTCTATGATTTTCAGTTAAGAAGCCATGGAGCACAAGGAGACTGGATGCCAGGCCCCTGAGGGACCCATCCTTTGCATCAACAACTGTGGCTTCTTTGGCAGCGCAGCTACGATGAACATGTGCTCCAAGTGTCACAAGGAGATGATAATGAAGCAGGAGCAGGCTAAGCTGGCTGCCTCTTCGATCGACAGTATCGTCAACGGGACTGATGCTGTGAAAGAACAGGTTGTTCCTGGCAATGCAGCGGTAGCTGTTGCTAAAGTTGAAGTGCAGGCGCTTAATGTGCAGCCCGCTGATATTGCTGGCCCCAGCGAGGGGGCAGCAGCGATCCCCAAAGGGAAGGAAGGCCCGAGCCGGTGCGCCACCTGTAGGAAGAGGGTTGGGCTTACAGGATTCAACTGCCGATGCGGGAACTTGTTTTGTGCACTCCACCGCTATTCCGACAAGCATGACTGCAAGTTCGACTATCGGACGGCAGCTAGGGATGCGATTGCAAAGGCAAATCCAGTGGTGAAGGCGGAAAAGCTTGACAAGATCTAGAGGTGCTAATGGTTGTTGAAAGAAAATCATCCGTCTGTGGTACTTCATCACGTGAATCCGCTGGTTTACCCATGCCTTTCCCTTTCATGTTGGCTGCTACAATCTTGTTGTTCGGCTCTATGATGCATGGTTCACTTCAGCAGCTCAAGAACCCTCTTCTCAGCCCCTGGTCAGTTCAAACGGTTTGCATGTTGGCTATGTTGTGTAAGCTTTATTTATGGTCATCTTGCTTGGACGTCAATGTGGCTTCGCATATAGCTAGCCCAGTAATGTACTGTTGTCCTGCCGTGTTTCACTGAAACCACTAAGAAGTAATCAGCAACTGTCCGTTATATGGTACTGATAATCATTTGCTGATTTGCGTTTTTGATTTTACTAATCTTCATGATGCAAATACATGTTAGTAGGGAGTAGGTGCATTAATACTTTGTTTGTGCCTAGGAAGTGCCATTGAAATTCTACACCAAATGTTCAATATCTAGCATATAATTTGGAAAGAGGCTAAAGCATCCTACTGAAGTACAAACATGGTGTTCTTTGGTAGGCAGTTCGCCATTTTGCAATTCAACAGGTCCATCTTATTCTTAAACATGAGGTTCTATAGTGTTTAGCCTGCCGGAATGAATGTTCAATGGATCGTGAAATTCTTTGCAGAATCAGAAGTTTATTTGGGGAATTGTTTTTTGTCTTTGCAACTTCATCCCTGAGCCTGTATAGTTAAGAGTGAAAAAGAAAATAAATTGTTTGCTCAGCCAGAATAATGGAACAATCTTGCCGTGGACTAACCTTACAGTATGACTGTTTGATCCCTGGCACATGATGCGCCGCTATTGTACTATAAGGTGCTGAAATTCTAAAAGTATTCCACATGTCCAAACTCCAATAGGCAGATGAGATCGGAAGGATGGGTGTGCTTAATTGTTGTTTTTTACTGTTATCAGATTTTAGTTAGGAAATTCCTTTGCCTTGTATTTGTGCATTGGATTCAACTTTCTCGAAGTAAATAGGTTAGGTTTGCCTGGCTGTTTGCTGGCACGTATAACAGAAAACGTGGTCCCATTTCGAGTGAAGTTTCAACTTCCAAACATGAACTATGTTGGCTGTTCAAGTATACGTTCCCTCTTGAAGCTGATATTCAATGAGCATGTAGTTTCATCGCTGTCATCAGTACCGCTTTGGATCTTGGATCTCAGGTTATCATGCCCTTGTAGTAGATGCACATTTCCATTTGATCGTTACAGTTGTCCTGGATGAGCTTCCCCAATCGTTGCCATTTTTTCCCTCAAAATTGACCAGATCCAATCATCCAAGGAATGAGATTAAATTGCTTCACTTTCAACTTCAACTGAAATGGACAGTTTGTCTTTAGTTTTCATTCGTACCATCTGATAGCAGGATTCAATTTGGCAGCCGCACCCAACTTGTATGAACCATTTGCATTTCTTAACAAAACTTAGACGAACCATTTGCACCCTAGATACATTTTTTTAAGCTCATCAGGAGAGGATGCCATCATCAAGCCATTGGGATAATGAATTCTACACCAGGATAACATAAAAGAACTAGTACTAGCTGAATCATCTAGACTTTCGAGTCGAAATATCGTGTCATCGGCTATTCGGCTTCATTGATGGATCTGGACAGCACTTATCAGCACCAAGTATAGAATGAAGCATGGGTCAGAGACTAGTCTCAACTCCTCGTGCCCATGCGCCTCTGAAGGAAGGATCGCGCTCATGCCCAGTCAGAAACATGTGACCTTTTTATTCGCATCTTAAAACCTTCTTATTCCCTCCATTTTTTTTAAAAAAAAGCAACTCTTCCTCGATCCCGATGAAAATCTATTTCAGAACCCGTCACATGAATTTCACATAAAACATTTGGATTTAGAGAGAGCGAACAATTAATTTCCCGCCTTCCGAACACGGCCTTGATCAGAAAAACCATAGAATTGATAACCTAACCCACTTTATCAGCCAACTCTAATCCAAAGATTTTCTTGGTGAGTGCATGCGACCATCTATCTTGAGGTGCAGTGTGGCCTCAAACGCCGAGGTTGAAATAGATGGTGTAGAACTCGTCTCTCAAGGTGAACAACGGCTCGAGGAGGAAGGTCCTCCTCACGCCGCTGGCGGCGAAGCTGATAGGGTGGTAACTCCGCAGCCGCTCGGCGCGAACGAAGCTCGCCGCGCGCCGGAACCCCGCGTCGCCGTCGCCGTGCTTCCGTGCGTTCCGGCAGCTGACCTGGACCTTCGCGCCAGCCGCGTAGCCATTGCCGCCCGAAGTGACAACGAAGCACCCGGGCCTGCTTCCGAGCTCCAGGGACACCGAGCCGGGCGCCCCGTCGAGACCCGGCACGACGGTGAACAGAGAGCTCGGGGTCTTCTCGCCGGACAGCGTGAGTCTGTCCGTGATCAACATCCCCGGCAGGGCGAAGGGTTCGATCGTTGTGGAGGTTGAGTTCATGGTGGCGCGGGAACCTTGGGGTATGACCCGGAACGTTGCGTGGACGGCGGCCTCGGTGCCGCCCGCGCTTTCTGGTCGGTCCTGCATCGTCAGAGAGCCGGTCACCGTGGAGAGGACGAAGGTCTTGCCGCCGGATTCTTGCGCGAAAGTCACCAGCTCGGAGTTGGACGACGGAGGGATGGCGGTGATCCAATCTGAGACCGTGGCAGCGCCGCCTGTCTTGGCGTCCCAGTCACCAGTGGAGAGACCAGCGAGAAGGAACGGCCCGAACAGGACTGCTTGCAGAGATGCAAACTCCGGCCGGTCATCTGAAGGTTTCAGTTTTAGTCGTTCGATTAGTGATACATGAGAATCGTACTGACGATTAAAACAGTTTTATCATTGTAATAGCAGCACTCGAAATTTTGGACCTTTTATTGCTTCGGTCCGTAGGTGGATTGGTAATTGGAGTGACAGGTGATCACCACTGCCCCACTGCTTGCTGATTGTGAGGAAAGTCCCTGGCAGAAATTAAATTTTTGTAAGAAATAAGAACATCTATCCCTGTAATTCATCAAACACGTTTAGAGATGACGTCATTTCTGTCACTATTTTTTCAGATTATTTTTAACTGTTCTTCACTGCAAATAGACATACCTGGATATGGTAATTCCAGATCTTTCTCATTCAAAGTTGCCTTAGCACCATTCAAAGAAGTCCATGACGGAATTCGTACATTTAGTGTCGCAAATTGACCATTTGTCTGCATGAAAGAAAAGACTGATCAAATGCTCACAATAAAGCAAGCCATCTTCAAAAAAGATTCTTCTCTGCTAAATTATGATATTACGCAATAATTTTAGCCGGATCATTCACCTTTGCAGATATGGAGAACGAGACCTGAAGGTACTGATCTGATGAGCTGAGGGGTTTCAGTTGCTGGGTAACAGTAAGGCCTGCAGTTCTCCAATTGAACGTGCTCGGTATGAACTGAATGACGTAGAGCGCCGGCCTCTCTCCTTTCTCCTCAAAGTAGATGGAATCCCCCAATTTGGAGAACGATTCTATCCCTGCAAATACAAACCAGCATGTAGAGCAATCACGGTCCAACTGCTGGGTTCAAAAAATATTAAGGATTTATTTTCACATACCAGTCCCATAACAACACCAGAAGTCATCAAACTGTGATCCCCAGCCATGATAGCTCACTGCCTTCGAGCTCCCAGGGCCCTGGGGTAGCATGTAGATCATCACACCAGGATCCCTTCCTCTCTGAATGCTCAGGACGCCATTGATCAGCGCTCGCTCGTAGTAGTCTGCATACGCTATCTCCTTAGTCCATCTGAACAGGTGGCGCGAAACCTGAGTATTCCATAATAACGATAAAAAATTAAGAAATATCATATCCTATCTTTAGTTAAAGATAAAAAAACGAAGTTATGTTTGAAATATCACGAACAATTGAACCACCTTGAGCATGTTGTAGGTAGTGCAGGACTCCTCAGTCTCAGTGACCAGATTATTAGCTAAACGCTTTGGATCGGACCTGATAAAAGCGTTTCAGGCGTGAGATGTCTGAAATGGGATGAGCGAAGAATTCAGACATCTCGATTCGATACCAGAATTCACTGACAGACGTGCCACCGGTTGCGTAGGCATGGGAAGAATTCACAATGTCCATGAAGAATGTCGCAATTTCCTGTTTCATGGGTTAGGTTTTTGGTCAGCTTCAATTCATGGTTGCATCAAGAAACTGTCCCATCTGATCGGTGCAAGTGTTAATTTCAGGTGCTCATGACCAGTACACCCACTAGTTGGATGTCCTTCTTTAGCTATATTTTTATGTGCAGTAATTTTTACCTTGTAAAGAGGATCACCTGTAACTTCATATCTCATTTGCCCACCGATGACGACCGGAATATGCGTATTGGCATGGAAACCCGAAAGACTGTCTGCCTGAGAGACAACACAAAAATAGAGCTTAAAGCAGGTTGAGATGCAATGTAAGCACCACTTTTTTTATAAAAAAAAATGAAAATTGAGTAGTGGAACAGAGGGCGAAGAAGAAGGAGAGTCTTCGGACCTGCACTGCAAGCAGTCCCAGGAAGCATGGCTTGTCGAAAAGATGGGCGATCACCAGATGTCTCTCATCTTTCTGCCGTAATCAGTTCAGAGAGAGATCATACTCTTAGCAACTCCACTAAAAGTGCCTTTTGATTTCGATTATCCCACGAACAAATATAAAATGGGCATTGTCGTCAGCTCAAATCCTTAAAGCTGGAAGGTAGGCTGATACCGTGATGGTGTAGAGCTGGTAGAGCACGTCGTTCATGCCGCCGGTCTCCTCGTTGAGCGACGTCCAGTGCCGCTCGATGCTGTACTTGTGGATGACGTTCCTGACGCGGCCGGCGAAGTAGTCCGCCATGGCGACCACCATCTCCAGCGCCTTGCCGTTGCCGGCCACCACGTGCTGGTCGAGGAGGCCCTGCATGATCTGCAGACCGGGAACACGCGCAAGAGTTCAGAACGGCACCGGCGCCGGTGACGACAGTGAACTGGGTTGATTATTACATTAGCGGCCAAGCCATGGACGTCGGACCTTGTGAATGGTGTAGTAGGGAGCCCAGACGGGCTGGATGGCCTCGAAGCTGTCGAAGAACTTGGTTGGGAAGGCGGAGAGGTAGCCCGTGCCGACGGCGCGCTGGCACTCGTGCAGCGCTTCCACCACCGCCGACATCTTGCCGGCGAGCGCCGCGTCGTGCGTGCTCGCCCACATCTTGGCCGTCGCGCTCAGGTAATGCCCTGCATGCACGGACGGATTCATTGCATCATTAGTGTAATGACCCGAATTGCGCAAATTCCAGCTACCCTTTTTCTGCAGAATTGTTTTGAAATTGTGGACTCATTGAAACAGAGCTAAACGAATAGTTTGCCGCCAAATTTGATCCGGGCTGGCCTTTTCGGTACGCTATCCAAACTGATCAAGGCCTCACCCGAATAAACCCCTCATCATACTGCGGCCCATCATATGCGGTGTAGCTAATTTGTAGGGCCCAAGGGAGCCATGAGACTCGGTACGAGGCCTGCACTGACCCTTCCAGTGAAGTGGTGATGCTAACTCTGTTTCACATCTTCGATCCAGTTAAATTTGTTATCGTGTGCGTAGTAGTAGAGTAAAAACTCAGTTTATTTGATCGAAGAAAATAAATATAAGTACCATTTATCTCACCACATTTAATGTGAAAAGGTTAACGAATCATACGCCCACGTTGTCAGTGAGAGGAGCTCGTGACACGCTACCCTACACGCCTTTCTTTCCATTCCTGGAATCAAGGTGCATGTTCTCAGAACTGGTAGACCACAAGAAGGTTTCTACTGCTGTTTTCACTGATGAGGCATCGCTGTCACGTTAAGCAAACCTAGTGAAGAAGCGACGTACTGCTACCCTAGCGAATCCGGCGTGCGGAGGACCAAGCAATGCCGCCCAGTAATGGCCATGTCCGTCCGTGAACAAAAGAGGAGAGCACGCCAGCCGAGACTAGGTCAGCCTCGCGCACGGTCGAAAGGTACGTACCGACGAAGTGGCCCCGGAGCTGCTGGTCGGGGCTCTCCCAGCCTCCGTAGGGCTTCCCCGGCGCCGGCAGCCCCGCCTGCGTCCGGAAGCTCCAGACGAGGCGGTCCACGTCCAGGAGCAGCAGGTACTCGAGGTTGGTCCGCTGCGCGCGCCCGTACACGGGGTCGTCGTCGTCCAGCCGCACGTCGTGCAGCGACACCTCGTCCAGGAACGGCCCGGCGCCGGCCGCGGCCGAGGATGCCATGACGCCGCCGCCCTGGCCCTGGCCCTTGAGGGACCGGTACAGCATCGCCCAGTCGAACTCCTCGCCCGCGGTGGCGGCGCCGGGACGGAGCCCCCGCGGCGGCGGCGGCGGCGGCGGCATGAGGCCCATCCACGCGGACTCGTCGGTGGGGTTGAGGTGGTCGTGGAACAGCTCGCGGAGGCGCCACTCGGGCGCGTCTGGCTTCCCCTGCAGCTCCGCGCGCACCGTGTGCGACGACAGCTGCGTGGGAATGTTGGTGCACTCCTTCGCCGCCGCAATCGCAACCGCCGCGGCCATGATCACCACCGCCACGGCCCACGCCGCGCGCCACCGCGCAGCCATTCCGAGAAGAAGCTAGCCTGCCTTGCCTGGCTTCACTTCACTCACTGACCTCTCGCTCAGTGCGGACGCTAGAAGGGACAAACACACATGCTGGCCGGCACACCGTGGAGGGGATATGGCAAGCAAGACCGTTCCAAGAACGCGGATGCGATACGATCCCGGCCGCCCTGCGCCCACAGCCAAAACGGACGGCGATTAAATCTGGCGGGCGACGGCACGGGCATCGAGCCCCACGGCAGAGGCGCAGGCACCGCTTCACGGAATGACACATGAGCGAGGCTAGCGCGCGGCGGAAAAAGCCGGTCACCGCCATCACCTCGTTGGTTCGTTCCCATTGAAAAAAAAGATACTAGCATGCTAAGACAATTTGTACTGTAAAGACAAAGCTTAACATATCTTAAATAGCTTAATAGCGGAAGCTAAATAAAATTATAGAGTGTTATAGCGGTTAAATTGTATTATAAAACAAATAGCTTAGCCTGTCTCAAATTAGCTATAGCAAACTATGGGGTAATTTTTGCCTGGGTTGGTTCACATGTCGCCACAGGACACGGGCTGGCCTTGTCGCAACGCCCTTTTCATTGTCCCCTTGCGTGCTCCCGTGAGGGAGAAGGCTCAGAAGGGAGCGGCTAGGAAGAGCTGTGAACGAGAAGCTGGGGATGGCGTCCCCGTCTCTCTCATCACCCCTACTCGTCCAAGACTTTGGATGGGTCGATGGCGACGGCGCGCCTGGGCGGCGGGCGATTCTTGTGGCCCTCTGCATCGTCATGTCGCTTTCTTCCTCGCCTCCGTTTGGAGAAAAATCTAAGTTTGTTTGCTAGAATATCATGACCATTGCACTGTAACACGAGTGATCTAGTATGTTTTAGGGACAACGACGAATGATATATTTATCACGTTTGCGAATGGTAGATGCAACATGCCCTTTCTTTAATGGCTTAGCATAACGCATCATCATCGGCATCAATAGCGTTGCCATTGCATGTGCACTTGCAGTTTAAATTTGACTCCTGCTATGTGAAGCAGCTCAAAAATTTTGAACATATTTGAGCCCAAACATGATTATTTTTTTCCTTTGTAGGGAAGCCAGTATCTTAAATTTTTTCCTAGAGTTGGAAAAGGTGCTTAAAAAAAATGAACTGGAGCTCCACTAACTCTGTGAAGTTGGGCTACTTCACTAAATTTAAGAGTTAAAGTTTTTGTCTGAATTTTTTAGATTTTAAGGTAAAATCAAACTCTATAGTCATGCCAAACACGTCCTCAGTCTCATTTTGATGGAGCTCCACGTCAGAGTGGCGAGCTGTCTGCGAGTCGAGAGGCGCGAAGCAACCGGACTGACCCAGTGTCACATCTCACAAATTAGGGGGCCCAAAAAGGTGTAATTAAATTCCTTAATTATATTAATATTTTGTGTGGCACATTTGAATAATTACCCTGTTTAAAAACTCATACATTTCATGTCTATTTCATGCTACGCAGAAATTTTGATGGGAATTAATTTCGCTAAAAATTTTATTTTAATTCTATTCTTTTAATACTAACTTGAAATTCTGTCGCGCTAGGTGGGCTTGGCCCATTGGAAAAAAAAAAGAGGAGAAATCGAAGCGGCCATGCACGAGTTTGATTAGGCCCAATTGGCTCTACTCCTCTTCCCATTTTGCATCGACGAGGGAAACATTTGTCGAAAGTTTGGCACGTTTCGGAGCGCGGGGAGAGGCGGGCGCGGCGGGCGGCAAGCCAGGCAACGGCCGGAAGATAGGGTGCCTCCGACTGTCGAGTTGGATCCCCCAAGGTGAGTTCCGAACCTTAATTCCCCTTTCGATTCACCATCTCGCGTGTTCCCTGGGATAATCCGGCGACATTGGGCGATTTCAACGATTTAGGGTTTGGCGAAGTTGTACTAATCTGAGTTTATGGATATCTTCCTCGATGTAGAAATGGAGGAGAATGTGCTGCCTGTTGAAAGCGGCGGTAGCTGCGGAAGCGGTGCCGGGGTGGATGATCTCAAGTTCATCTCCAGGTTGAGCACCATTCTCGTGGCCCACATCCAGGAGGTTAAGGACCGGGTCTCCCAGATTGAGTTCATCTTCTGCCGCCAGCTCTTCCCGCACTTCCAGGCCAAGTCGAAGCTCACCCAGGCCCGTGTCGACGACGCGGTCAAGGCCAAAGAGGATGAGTGGAGGAAGAGGGAGGTCGGGCTGCTGAGCCAGCTAGAGGAGCTGAGCAGCGGGAAGCAGCTCGCAGAGGAGAAGGTGCTGCAGCTGAGGAGCACGCTTGAGGATACGAAGGGGAAGCTTGAGGATGCCCGGCATTTGGTGGCGTGGCATGAGGCTGAGAACAAGCAGATGCTGGAGCGGCTGGAGGAAGGGATGAGGAAAGGGGAGGTGGTTCATCGTCTTGAGAGGGAGATTGAGGAAAAGGCTGCAGAGGTCGCCAGGGAGAGAGAGGCTCATCAGAGGCTGCTGCTGCAGCTCGAGTTGAAGGACAAGGATCTGGTTCTTGAGCAGAGTAAGCAGAAGAGCTTGATTGAGGATTTCACTAAGATGAAGACATACCTTAAGCATTATAAATCTCAGCACGACTTTCTTCTTGGGAAGATTGACCAGAATCAAGGCTCCAAGTCTCGTGTAGGCACATCAGTAGATCAAAAAGGCCTTGAAAGTCCTCCAAGTAAGCGAAAGCTCAAAGGTACAGCCCTCTGATTCATCGCTTCGTCTTTCTGAGTTACTGTTACCACAAATAATCAGTTTAGTGAACACTCTTTTTTCAATGCATGGATGGTGTGCAATGCCTGAAACTTTAGTCAAATGCATTGAATGTAAATTATAATTAATTTCACTGTTGATTTTATTAGATTGCTCTGTCAATGTTAGTCTCCAAAGTCTTGTGTCCTAGGTTTGTGTGGATTTGCTGCTTGGTTATGTGCCTTTACATTTCCTAGTTTTCACAGATTTGGAGCAAACAGACAAGGAAGATGTCCAGGTAGTTTCCAAGACGAGAGATCTGAAGGGGCCTACTTCATGTACCAAAACCCAAGATGACAAACATTCAAGTTCAGATGGAGGTCCATTAGGTAACTCACGACCTGCTCTACCATCTCGCCCAACTAATTCACTGCCAAAGAATGATGTCGATGGTTCAAAACAAGAATCAAATGTTGGCCTCCCAGTTCTACATTGGAGAGAGACTCGTGCTCGGAAAGAATCTGGTGTTGCTGATCCACATGATGATTTTCTCGATACACCTCTGGAAGAAGCCAAAAACATGATCAGGAATCCTACAACTCCAGAAGAAGCACAAGCTCATGCTGCTCCTCCTCAAGACATGGAATTCAATAATTCAGATGATGAAACTCAAGATATCAATATTGCTACTCAAAGGCTCAACATGCCCAATGTGCCAGTTCCTAAGCAGCAAAACAAGATATCGATACAGCCACCAAAGAAAGAATTCAAATACAGAGAATCTGTTAGGAAGAAAGCTGACCGGGAGAACCTGAAAGGTGTGGAGTGCGAGCAGTGCAAGAAATTCTATGATGCTGTTCTTCCTGATGGCCGTGTAAATGGTGATGGTGCAGGATCAACAAGCTTGAGATGTGAGCATCACGATGGTGTATCCAGACACCGATACAGGTATGCTCCTCCTTTGACACCAGAGGGGTTTTGGAACATTGGGTTTGAATCAGAAATGTAGCACATGAAGTACTAGCCAAACCTCAATTGTTGTGTACAATTTCCCATCATAACTTGGTCCTCAGATATATCCGAATGATTCTTGCAACAAAACTGATGTTGCTACTTGCTCCTGTGCGAAACCTCATAAGGATCGATTGCAGGCGCTGCCAATATGGTGAAGATAGAATGTACTTATTTTTTTGTAATTGTAAAAAAAGTGGAGTAGTTAGTTCTTTCTAAAACCAATTCAGTTTGTATTTCTTTGGTCCTCTACTTGTCTTGCGTGTTCAAATCCAATGAGCCGTACACATTTTTCAGCTATAAACCAGTAACGTTATCCATTTCACCGAGAAATCCAGTCGCAAATGCATATCAAATTCCTCAACATAGTTCAGTTCAGATGTTATCAGAATAGCAACTTAGTTTCATACCAACCCAAACAAAATTTCTGCAATACTACCTTATAAAATAGTTTCTAGCTAAACGTTTTACAGTGGTGTTTAGAATAACAATACTTGTAGAAATGCTATCGAGAAGTGCGTGATCCATAATGTGGTGCTCATCAAATAATGTTTCTCAGATTTAACATTGAGATCAGGAATCTATAGTCAGACATACACCAAGAATACATCAGCAACAGACCAGAGTATCGCTTGCCATCTCTACAATGATAGCAGCAGGAAAGCTGATATCCTCCACTGTCCCCACACCCCACCCGTCCGGCTTCTTGTAACACCACGTTTTAAGGCTAAAATCAAGTGACTTTCTATGTGTGCTCGAAAATCAAGTTTAATACACAGTAAAATAGAACAATGTCTCGAATAAAAAGAAATAAACAATAGGCAGTCGACGGAGAGACAGCACGTCTAGACTTCAGCTCTTGTGTCTTTAATATCCTCTCAAATTTTTCTTTCAACTGAGCAGCATTTATAAAGACAAGTATGAGTACAAAATATACTCAGCAAATATGAAAAAGTATGAGTGGCAATAGACAAGACAAAAGTAATATAGTGTTTTTGCATAAAAGCACACAATAGAGATACACTTTCTATTAAGCACCTATTTACTAAGTGATAGAAATCGAACACCTATAAACTAACATGCTATAAACCAACATGTCTACAGCCTATCCGACTGCAGCATCAACAAGGAACCAATCACAGTCTCTCACTGTGATCATCAGAACAATCACAGTCTCCCTCTGTGATCACCAACCAAACTATACTAAAATTTCACTAATCATATGAGGGTCCATACAATGCTTATAACCGTGAGCACGGCTGTCATGACAGTTTTAACTCTATAAAGCTTGTACATAATTTTTCATGAGAATTGATTTCATCCCTTGTTTTCAGTGGACTAAAAAAATCTCTATTATGCCTGCACCAGCTCCTCACTCGCACACTTTTTTTATGTTAGGGCTAAAAGATCACTTCAAGCCTTTTTCATGGCTTTCTCCAGATTATACGTGCCCACTGAAGTTTCATCTAATAAAACAGATTATACGTGCCCATTGAAGTTTTACCTAATAAAGTACTAACCATAACCTTAAAAAGTCCCCCTCTTGTGCCAGATACTTCCCGAGAGTAACCCTTCATTCCCCCACACATCTCTCTCCAGCGGATCCACGCGGTAACCCCGCTTCTCCCGCACGACCGGTTGACACGCACAGAACTGGTCTCCACCACTTACTACGCTAAGCCGCGCCCATTCTTGACTCGTGGTTGTTCGGTAACACATGGGTGGTTGCTCCACGAACCGATCCTTATATTTGAGAAGATAACATACCAAAGGATAATGCCGGTAACCCCGCACACAGCCCTACAACAACCATATCCCTCAAATCACTAATCTTCAAGTTACTATTAAATAACTTATTAATCCTCGTGAAACAAATATGATAATAAATCAAATTAATATCACCCATCCCAACAACAACAAGCTAAGCACGTAATCTACCCAACAAAAAATTAAACTAGGGCGACAAGGCATAATAAGGAAACTATGTGAATTTCTAATAGTAGGTGCGTATTCAATTTGACACAAGCATGTAATTTACAAGATAAAAGTTTTGTAAAGTAGGTACAAAATAGTCAAAGACACTTGCTTTTGTAATTATATAACTGCTCATTGATCTTAGAGTACTGATTTTTTAAGGGTTTAGGGTAGCGGATTAGAAGCTTATTTATCTAAGCGCACAAGAAACACAATTCAATCACAACTATGCATACAACAGAAGAAATTAAAAGGATAACGTCATGAAATGCATAGATTATTTCGATATGATCGTTTTGATATAAAATTCACTTAAATTGGAGTTACGGTTTAAAAGTTATGACGTTTATAATATTCAGGGACTAATTTGTAATTAAATTAAAGTTCCAAAGGCTTGGTTGCAAATTATTAAATTAGAATAGTAAGATGTATTAATTATATAAAACAAGGTTGAAAATAGAATTTATTAGTTGATAGTGAATATTTAATAATTT
>BCLG01001736.1:76738-96873 GCA_001602295.1 Zoysia matrella
ATAAGAAATATTATCATTATCATTACTATTATTATTATCATTACTATTATTAGTGTACTCCTATATTATTTTTATCATTTGTATTTGCCATTATCATTCATTTTATTATCATTGATTATATTATTAATATTAATTATTATTGGAATTATTAATCAGAATTAGAATAAATTATACCATTACAATAATGATTTGTAATATTATTATTAGCAGTATAATTATTCATATTGCTATGATATTTTATAATTATTAATAATTATACTACTACTTATTATTATTATTATTATTATTACAAGTATCATCAATATTATTACTATGTATGGAGCTAATCTGTAATTAGAATTAAGTTATGAGGATCTAATTGTAATTTTTGGAATTAATTAAGGATTAAAAATTAATTACTGAAAAGTTCACGGTTAAAGTGTAAATTTGTCATAAGGCAAAGACTGTTTCGTTATTAAATAAAAGTACAAGGAATTTTTATAAAATAAACATAATTAATTATTATTAAATTAATTATTAAATGATTATTATAATTATTTTCAGATTAACATTATTACCTTTACTAGTTAACAGATTAATCTTAAATTAATTATCTTAATTTTCTAATTAATTTTAATTATTCAGGTGCACGAACGTCATCGTGAGATCATGCTGATGCAGTAAAGAATTTCAGTTTATTTTTATTCAAAAACTTGGAATTAATCTAGGCCTTAGATTTCAGACAGATTTGAACAGATGGATGACGCGGCCTGATCTGATGCGTCGATTTCATTTTGGATGGACGATATTATTTGGCGGACATGGCACCATCTGGATCACCAGATCGGGATCTAATGGATGGTGTTTAGTTAGATCTAAAAGGAATGGGTTGAACTAATCTCGACCCTTGGTTTCAGATTGGAAGACTGATAGAGGGGGTGCGCGGGCGGCTAGGCAGCCAGACAGCCGACTGGCGGCGGCGCCCATGGTGGCTCTCCAGAGGTCGCCGTTTTTGGCGCTCCGGTGGTGGGTTCTCGACGGCGACGGGCTCAAATCGAAGAGGGGGAGGTGGGGGTCCTCACCATGGGGTTTGCCGGAGTCGGGGATGGCCGAACTTGGGGGCTCCACGGCGAGGTGGTCGGAGGTGGCTTCGATGACAGTGCGGACGTCTTTCAGGCGGCGGAGTTTGGTGGCGCTAGGTCTGGCAGGGGTGGTGCCTTGCAGAGGAGCTCGACACATGGTCGAAGGTGGTCGGGGCGGCTTTGACTTCCGGCGCGACAACGAGCTAGGTGGTGGCGATTTGGTGGAGTAAAGAGAGGCTCGGGGGCGGCGCTTAAGTAGGGGAGGAGAGGCAGCCAACTCGGAGGCGACATTGGGCGCGCGATCTGCGAATCGCGGCTGGTGGGCGGCGTGCGCGAGCGACCGGCGCGGAGTTGCGGTTGGGCAGTTGGGGTGGCTTCAAGATAAGGATGACAACTGAGTCCTCCATGTAAGAGAGAAGAGGTGAGGTGGAAGGGTGGCGGCTGGTGGACTCGAGGGAGGAGTTGGGCCGCGGTGTGGGGAGAGGGAGGGAGGAGAGATGACAAGTGGGGCCTCCATGTGAGAGATTTTGGGTTTTTTTTTCTTTTATTTCTTTCAATTTGTGTATTAATTAATTCTTTGTGGGTTATTTTAAAACTTCGAAATGAGAGAATTCGGTTAATATATTTTGAAATAAATGCATTTTACTTTATTTGAACCATTCCAAATAAAAAACATATTTTAGGACATCTTTTTCTAGAATCCAAAATTTTCGAAAGCATCTTTTCTTTCCTCTTGTTTATTTCCTTTATTCTTTTTTTCTATCTTTTATTATAATTTCTCTTATCCAATTATTTATTATAAAACAATATAAGAATTCATTTGAATGTATTCGAGATAAATTCAGTTCATGCATTATTTGAAACCCTTTTTAAAACCACATTTCCCCATAAAATAATATTTTCAAGATATCACCCCTTTTTTTAATCAAATAAAACTTGCTTCTAAATACAAAAAATCATTTTACAAGATTATTTCTAAAACAGTAAAATAATTGGAGATAGATTCATTTAACATCATGTTTTTAAGGACATATTTTCAAAAATCAAATTTAGAGAAAACACCTCTTTATTTATTTAATTAATCAAATAAACTTGCCTTTTAAAATAAAATAAAAATCATTTTATTAAAGCAAGTTAATTATTAAACAAAACATTTAAGCCTTTATCTTCAGGGAAATTTTGAATACTTTTAAAATTGAATACAAATGAATAATAATTAAAATTATTTAAATAATTGCAAATTTTACTTTATTTTAGTGAAGAAAAGTTCAAATCTCCAAATTAGAAAATTTGGGGTGTGACACTTCTCTTCACCAATGATCTCTATCTTGATCATGATATGTACATTGCCTCAAAATGCTGCCGTTGGTTTTACTGCACTTGACGTTGCCATCCACAACCCCAGCCACAGCCATGGGCCATGGCCAGTCATTTTGTTCACAGCTCAAGTGTTGCAGCTTGCTCAACTGTTCAGCCGAGATTTCACCGCCATAATCAGCTATCAGCATACCGCAAATGTTTCAGCCTGTCCTTCAAGCATGCTATCTATCACCGTGGCTCACAGCTCCGTTTTTAGCTTGCTTGCAGGCGGTTGCTGTGCTCCTGCAGTAAAACCATGAAAACGGAGATTCAAGTGAGGAGGGTTGAAATTTTGACTCCCTACTAGAGAGCAGTAACAAAGTGGAAAATTTTCAATAAATTACGAAGAACAGTAACACCAATCAGGGCCATTCAATGCGAGCTGCGTGAATAAGAGATTTGTCTGGCCAGAGCAGCTGCGAGAGTGCGAGCCTGCATGATAAAGGTGATGGCTGGAGCACCGGAGGACAGGCTTGCTGTTTGCCACTCAGCTCTGAGCAGACGCTGGTACATCAAGAAGCTGTCAATTATTTCTGGCGAAAAATATATTCAGCCAGCTGTAATGCAGTACATACACCATCCGATCAGGAGAGCGGTCCCAAACGGATTAATGATTCCTGAACGCATTGCATGATTAGGCATGTACCCTCCAATATTTCTTGTCTCCAAACTGAACGCACTCTGCTGGATCCACAGCCGCAGATCGGTTTGTTTCCGGATCCAAAAGGAAGACCCTGAGGTTGTTAGGGTCTTTTATTCCATTCTCTTGTTCGCATAGTGAAAACTGGAGCAGCATTCTAAACTACTAGCAGATCACCGGAGATGTTTTAGCTTGGTCTGCATGCTATAATCTACAGCTTTCTATATGTCATTATTAATTCTTTGCAAATTAGGAAGGACAACTTAAGCTAACCCAAGTCAAATAACCCTTCAAAACAAGCAAATTGATTCATCTACAGTACTAAACAATGCTGCCTTACCCACTCAGCTATCAGGGAAGCAAAACATAATAATCCAGCTATCTATAAAATGCATAACTGAAATGTAGCTTCTTTTAATTGTCAGTTTCAGTTGGTTTTCGTCGCATCAAGCATTCAGGTGAAAGTAGTTTAGAGATGGCTACGCCCAATGCGAGAAATCTGATGCCCAGACAAGCAGTGGACAACTTACAGAACAGTGGACCCTTGACAGTTGTATGACTTGTCAGATGGGCTAAAGAGACCAGATCTGCATCTACAGGCCTCATGCCGCCAAGCCAAACAGAATGACGGGAGTGATTCTGGTTCTGTACATCCATTTATTGATGGGCTATTGCATATCATCGAATCATCTATACCATAAAACTAGTCAGTTACATGTGGAGTCTAATCCTAATACACGTTAATATGTTATTGACAAAAGATGGTGTAGATGAAAAGTGCATCTAAATTTATGGTATAAATGGAATTATTTCTTTATTAATTTGGCCAAGTGGTTGGGCCCTCTGGTGACAGAGAGAAGAGATCCACCAGACGAACGCAGCTAGGGCCACCCTTACCACCCAAAATAATGGCGATAATGATGATAATGATTGTTGAGAAAAATAATACTCCATATGTTTACCTTTAATTGTCATTCTAGCTCTGAGGATGAGAATTAAGGAGAAGTGAAAAAGGTGCAGTGCATAGGAAATGGAGAGAAAGAGAGATGTATTGGGACAAGAAAAAGGTGCATTGGTAATTGAGAAAAAAGGTGCAATCCACTAGTAATTGAGAATGGAAATTATTTGGGAATAGATTTTAAATACTAGAATGACAATTAAAAGTAAACGGAGGAAGTAAAAGGTAGCAAGATCCAAGAAATCTTTCCAGAAAGCTATGAAAAATAGCTGATGTTAAAAACCGCTTCGAGTGAGTAGTCACGAAGTTGCAAACATAACTTTTATTTCCCAAAAGAGGTGCCCACTCGAGTTAGATATCTCTTTAACATTTAAATCAATAAGCACACAGGAGTTTTCCATTTGGCATTTATAGTGAGTTATTACGTCTATTAGCTCGTGCAAAATAGTCCCCTACTTTAGTACTATGTCTTTTGTTTTTGCTTCATATGTAGTAAAACTCATTGCTTGCAAAATAAGTTTATGCAAGATTGATGCGAAGCATATCCAAGATTGATGCTTAGTATATCCAATATTCTTTTATTGTGACTGTTAATGATCGGTATACTTCATCCTCATTTTATCTAAGTAAGGATAAAGCAATTCCCATTGGTAGAAACTATCGGGCACAAAAAATGATCTATACTGCACATTTATTAAGCACTCTGGACAAACGAAGATACAAAATGCATGGTCCAAGCAAGCCTGAGATACTTGAAGTAAATGGTAACAACTAAATTCAGTCAGATAGAAACTGTAGGTTTGCATGTAAGTTTTACCAGAGCTTGTTAGATCGTAGCCGAAGAGGGAGGAACTTGAGTTGCTAAAGACAGGGGGGTGGCCATCATCCCGTTTTTCCCACTGTGATGCCACTTGGTTTGGATGTGCTAATTCACCATGCCAGAGCTGCTGTTGAAGTTGCATAAAATGCCTTGGTCCATGGACACCCATCTCAGGCCAGGTGACCTGCTCCAAGTCGATTCCATTCTTGCAGTTCAGACCTGCTAGCCTTCCACACTGTATATGTAGTAGTAAGCGTACAGTTAACTACTTGAACAAGGAGGAGGAGCAAACATAAGATTTTCCAGAAGTAAAATAATGCACTTCAAAGTAATTAAAAGATGGATTTGCTATGTCTTCTGGATATCTAACATTCGTGAAGGTAATATGTGGTCATCCCTGGTGCTCAATTGCTTTTAACAATGCATTTCAGTGATTTAGGAACAGAGCATTTTGTTCATTATTAATACTATTTTTTCAAACGGTATCCTGCATGGAAGCAATATGTTCATGGCATTCGCAGTCAACCTGACATACGAGCAAACTTTCATTTTGATCCAAGGGCAATATAGCTACAGTTTGGACTGTAGAGTAATGTTACTAACATCTGGCAATCAAGGAAGACACAGAATCAATAAAAAAACACTAATAGCGACCTTAATGGGTTAGAAAATGACACCTTTTGCCATTTCTTCCATTGAAAACATATTGGCCCTGTTTGGCACAACTTATTTCCAGCTTATTCACAGAAATAGGCAAAAGCTATGCCAAACAGCAAACTTATTTTACAGCTTATTAGTTCAGCAGCTTCTCAGAATGAACTAAACAACAGTTTATTTTTCAACTGCTTTTCACTAGCTAGAAAAATAAGCTGCTTTTTTATTAAGTTCCAGCTGTACCAAACAGGTCCATTGACACAGTTGGATGGATACTTAGCAGACATATACATTAGTGGTTTAAAATACAAAACATAATGTTTTGGGAAATCCATGGAAGCACAACTTGTGGAAAGCTTAGTAATAGAAAACGATGGCTGCATGAGTACCTCAGAAGTCAGAAAGCTGTCTAGCCCACCAAAGTCGACCCTTGGGTTTACTGCTGTGAGCCTCATTGACAAGTACTGGACCAACCATATTATCAAACAGCATAGAGATTAGGAAACACCTCAATACCATCACTTTCAGGAATCAAGACGTGATAAAATTATGAGCTACCTCAACTTGCCGTTGGAGAGATTGAACATGATTGATTATCTCATCCAGGACCAATGCTGTTCCTGATACCTGCTATGGCTCCGAAATCAAACAGCAACCATTCGTAAAGGCAATTATCTAACTCAATTATTCCAATGCAGCGCATTATGAAGCCCACATAAAAGATATTAAAACCACCTAAAGAATGGCTCAAATGTTGGAAAAAGAGGATCAAATGTATCAATATCCACAAGAATGTTACTAGAATAGCATAAATGAATAGGATCACCAAATAGATCTCTATTCATGAATATGCAGATTGAAACATGATACCAGAATTAGTGTATTCTTTATATCAAATTGTGCAAACAGGCCTCTAGCTGAGTTAGCTGGTTAGTTGGCTCTAGTAGCACTCCTCAAGTAATGGGTTCAACTCCCCAACCCCTATGGGAGCAAATTTCATGCTGGGATTAAAAAAAAAAATCCCCTCGTACGTCTCACACCAAAGCACATTTCTAAGGTCAGGTCAAGGTCATTGGCCGTCCTCACACAACCTATGGTCGCGTTGTTTAAAGAGGGGGGAGGGGAGTCAGGGGGTTTCTCAACCTGTATTAGAAGGTCTTCTTAACAAAAATGACCAGGCAGCTGTCTTACCCATGCTGGCCATCCCAGCATGTTTGTTCAAGACAACACGAAACCTCACAGGGTATTGACCTATACATCCAATTTTCCATAGTGATTGATATCACCAGAACAAAAGCTGCTGTCCGTGCAACGAAACTAATGGTCAAACCACCACAGCAACACCACACACCAACTTCATCCCATAAATTCCACACATCAATGGTAACCAACCATCTGATGCACCCCATCAGTAACCTAACCTCTCCCAGCGCATTACAGGCTTGCTTCCACAGCCGCAGGCCCAACGGTGCCAACCCATAATCACATAATTGCAAGCGCACAATGGCAGCAACATTCCAAAGGTAGAGGAGGATGGAGGCGTCATGGCATCACAGCGACCAAGCAAAAAAAAAGCCCCTCCATTGAGCTATCCGGTCATGGCAACTTTTAAAGCGGCTACTACATTCTGCCCAGACAACCAGAGCCGAGATCAAACCCATCCCTTCCCCGGCAAGCTAGGTGCAATGGATCAGGATCTGCCCACTTATCATCCCCCATCGTGCAGCACAGTATCCCATATGGAGGTGTCGTACGAGCATTGCCAGAATAATCAGGCGCTGCCACATTTAGGAAAGTGCTGCATTCAAGCTCTTTATGCAAGCATCTGCTATGCGATTTTGCTGTACGGGAGCAAACAGACGAGCCGTGCTGCAGGGCGAACGATGGGCCTAACTCTAAACAGCGTTTGGCACTGCAGTGCTTTGCACAGGTGCAAGACACCAAGCTTGGGCGGACCGATTCAACGCGGCTTCTCAGAATCAGAAGCAGTAAAAAGATCACCGAATGCAGGAAAGAGGTGTACTCTGTGTACACACGAACTATAAATTGGAAGAATATCAAACATGCGGAGTGAAAGGGAGGTGATAACACCCGCAGACCTTACTGCACCCGGGGACCAGCTCCTTGAGCAGCTCCATCCTCGCATTGATCTTCTCGCGTCTCGCCTGATTTTCAAAACAAAAAAAGGGTCAGAAATAAACAACAATCACTTTTTCGAAACTTAAGGAAGCGAATAGTAAAGTGATTAGCGACGGAAGCAGCGCCTGAAAAGGCCCTAGCAGTGACGTCACCACCGTCCTAATCACCCAATCATTGGCATAACCCCCCCCCCCCCCCCCCCACACGCAACCGAATCTCTCTCCAGGGACGGCGGCTCAAGAAGATTAGCGGCGAACTCACCCGCTCGGCGAGGCTGTGGCTGTCCGTGGCCTGGCCCCTCCTGGCCCTCACGTGCACGTACGCCGGCTTCTCGTCCTCGCCATCGCCGCCCGCTGGCTTGGTCTCGTCAGCCGCCGTCTTCCCCTTCTTCGCGGCCTTACCCTGCGGTCACCGAGCAGTCGAGCAGGACGGTTAATTAGGTCCGGCGAGCGCGTAGGAATCCGGAAGCGAGGTGCGATGCAATATAGAGGTACTCCTACCACCTTGGAGGAGCGGTCAGCGGGGTCGGCCTTGCGCTTCGCGTTAGCGGCAACGGGAGGAGGAGGAGGAGGTGGCGGGGTGGGGGACGGGGAGGACAGGGACGCGAACGCGGAGAAGCTGGCGGCGCAGTCGCCTAGGTGCGGGTCGGAGGGGAAGGCGGGCGCGGGAGCTGGCGCCGGCGGCGCGGCCCCGGGGAGGAGCAGCTCCATGGCCTGGGAGGTGGGGAGCCCCAGCAGCGCCGTGAACGAGCCCCCGCCTCCTCCGGACGCGGTGGTGGTGCTGGTGGCGGAGGACGGCTCCGCGGAGGAGGAGGCGGGGATCAGCGCCTGGATCTCGGCCCTGGAGACCGGGGGCTCCTGCGGCGGCGGCGAGGGGTGGTGCATTGGCGCGGCGGAGGCGGGAGACGTCGGCGGCGTCCGGGACGAGAGGAACGGCGGAGGAGGAGGCAGCGGCGGGGCAAGGCAGTGGCGGCACTTATAGGAGGCCGCGGCGCTGAGGTGAGGTGGTGTAGGGGTCGAGGGAAGAAGGGAAGCGGAATGGGCTCAACGGAGCGAACACGGTAAACGGAGTGGATCGTGGAAGACTGTGATACTGTAGAACACAGTGTTCGATTAACTTCATCTTGCATACTTAATGTTTATGGTGAATATAAAAATAAGTCCCATACTGTTAGAGTTAATCAGAATTTATAAAAAAATATTAAGCAAACATATATTGTGATAAACTGAATTTTTTAATGTGCGGAGAGTGCCAAAGTTTTAGAAATCATTTGGCTTTCGAAAATGGTCGGCACACTTAAATAATCGGAAAAAAAATACTACAAACCGATAAAAACGGAACAAATACAAAAATTATATTTTTGAGCGAAAACCATTGGTCTTACCGATTTACCGTTTGGTTTATTTATTTATTTTTTGAATTTTTATTATTTTTAAATAAAAACCGATGATACCGTGATGGGACTGCTAGCAGGTTCGAATGGTGCGTGGGAGAGCGCACGGCGCTCGCGGTGAAACCGTGCCGGTGTTGACTTTTACCATTTCCGGCAGGCTGGAGTGGTGGACCGCGGTGACCTGTGAAGCAGCTTGCAAGGCTCGTCCAGCATGCGAGGATTTTTTTAACGACGTCGCGCCGGCCGCTGGGGCATGGACCCCTCGGCGCCCGACGTGCAACAGCAGAAGGCGCCCATGCTCCAGCCGGCCGGCGCGGCGGCATCTCCAGCTGCCGATTGGCCACCGCCCACTGCAGAAAGGAGTTGTACTCTTGTACCCGGATTACCCCCTGTGCGCGATTATCTCAAGAAGAAGAATTGTCACGCCAACTCTTTCGCACCGTGATTTCATCACTGTTCTTGCACCTGTGCTCAATTTCGGCTTTGGCTTCTTCGGCAGATCACACACCAACACGATTCAGGGTTGCAAATAAGCCTCCCCCCGTCTTCGTGCCATGTTGCCACTCGTCGCGATCCATCCATCCAGTCCAGCTCGTGGCAAACCACTCGTCGCGAGGCGGTCCTCCTGTGCCGTCATGTCGCGCGCGTGTGGCCATTGGCTGATACTCCGTATGCGCAGAACGGAAAAGGCCGGCGGCGACGGTGCCTTTTTCAGGCCAGGCACCGGGACCGGGAGCCGCGCAGCGCTGCGCCAGCCAACAGCGGTCAGCGAGCGCAGGACGCCAGCTTGCTACGCAGTCCGCACCCGTGGCCACTGGCCCGTGCAATGGATCCTTCGGCCGCTGCGTCCGGTCCCCGGAGTCCGGACTGCGCCAGTCGGATGCAGTCGTGTGGGCCTGTGACAGTACCTACGATAGGGTGGGCTCCGTATGGGCCGAATTGACAGGAACGAAGGGAGATGCACGATGGCTCTCTCCTAGTATTTCGTTCGGCTCAGGCCTTGAACTACTGGACCGGGCCAGTCGTCAGAATCAAACGGACCTGCGGTTTCCGGACGGCCGGCCGCCCGTCATGGTCCATCCATGATTCTACTAGTACTTAGGAGTACTGACTGTACTTTAGCTCGCTCTCGTTTGTTTGATAGAGCTTTTTTATTTCGTTCTTTTGATTGACGCATGATTCGGTTCTTCCTCCCAGGTCATGATTTGAATCCCCGGTCACATGTTGGCATGTTGCCTGGATCCCCAGCGGATCAAACGAACAGATTGCATCCCATGTCGCTCTTCTAGAATATGACTTCGGTCCATGTGGGGACACGGGAAGCAACGACTACAGGACGCCACTTGAGTTGCGTAGTCACAAATAAATCCATCCATGTGTACTTGGAAGGAGCAGCTCGCTCGAGGCAAGCAGTGATGCAATTTTCAGTCTCACAGAAATCAAACCAGAGCGCAGGAAGCGCAGTAAGAAGATTAATAACCACGCCGCGAAACGCGCCTGTCACGCCTCGGCCGCGTCCGCCACGTCGCTGTCATCCGCGGCGAGGACAGGCAGAGGCTGGATCCTGGGCGCGACGGTGCATACGAGCGGGCGCTTCCTCGGCAGCGTGAGCCCGGGCCCCTCCTCCATATCCACGGGGGCACCCCCCACGGGCCGCCACTCGAAGCACTGCACCATGGCCGCGAGCGCGGCCTGCACGACGAGCATGGCGAGCGACGCGCCGGGGCAGATGCGCCGTCCGGACCCGAACGGCAGCAGCTGGAAGTGCTGCCCGCGGACGTCCAGCCCGGCCGCGCTCCCGCCCTCCAGGAACCGCTCCGGCCGGAACGCCAGCGGGTCGGGGCCCCAGCTCGCCGGGTCGCGCCCGATCGCCCACACGTTCACGAACACCGTCGCGCCCGCGGGCACGTCGTACCCGCCGACGGAGCATGCCTCCACGGAACGCCGCACCACCAGCGGGCCCGTCGGGTGGAGCCGGAGCGTCTCCTTCGTGATCGCCTGCAGGTACGGGAGGCGCGGGATGTCGTGCTCGTCGGCGAGGCGGGACGTGCCCACCACGGAGTCCAGTTCGGCTTGCGCCTTGTGGAGGACCGACGGGTTGTTGATCAGCTCCGACAGCGCCCACTCCAGAGTGATCGTCGTCGTGTCGGTGCCGGCCGCGAAGATGTCCTGCACACCATTCGGTCCACGCAGATGGTGAGTATTATTTCCTTGTACTATTTCTAAGAAGAGTATCATGCGGGACTCTCGAGCTCAACGCAGGGATGGGAATCTATTTTGTCCATCAAGTTGCCACATGGAACAAAATATAAAATTTTCTTCTACGTCGGACTCGATCTTTGATTGGATCCCATCCACAGCAAGAACACTATTGTATAGTACTAGTAGAAACAAAGAAGTTGAATGCAAGAAAAACTTCACCAGCATGAAGGCCTTGATGTTATCCCTGGTGAGCCGCATCTCGGCGGCTTCGTCTTCGTGCATATCAAAGAGCATGTCCAGCACGTCCTTGGCCGCCTCCTCAGCACCGGCCTCCTCCCTCCGTTGCCGCCTCTCGGCGTCCCTCGCCGTCAGTATCCGCTCCATCATAACGTCGAACTTGCGATGCACGGCGTCGATGCGCTTGCCGAGGCCCTGCACGTCCCAGTGCTTGAACACGCCGATGTAGTCCTGCAGGTTGAACGTGCCCGTGAGCTCCGCGGTCTCGGCGACCACGCTCCGCATCTCCTCCGTGTCGTTGTCGTCGCCGGTCCAGCGCCGGCTCATCACCATGCGCGACACGATGTCGCCCGTCAGGCCCATGAGCGCGGCGTCCACGTCGACGCGCGTCCCGGCGGCGGCCGCCGCGGACAGGGTCTCCACGAGGCGCGACACCTCCTCGCGCCGGACGTGCCGGAGCCGGTCGAGCGTGCGGCCCGACAGGAGCTCGTGCACGCACGCGCGCTTCATGAAGAGCCAGTACGGCCCGTACGGGGAGAACGAGAAGTCCTGCCCGCCGTACGTGAGCCGGTGCACCGCCGCCGGCTTCGGCCGGTCGAGGAACGCGGACTCCCGGGTCTTGAGCACCTCCCGCGCGGCGTCCGGGGAGCACGCGGCGACCGCGGGCACGGAGCCCAGGCGGAGGTAGAGGAGCGGGCCGTGGCGCTCCGCCAGACGGTGCAGCGCCTGGTGCGGCAGCGGCGCCAGGAGGTGGAGGTGACCCAGAAAGGGCAGCGCGAACGGGCTCGGCGGGAGGCGCGGACCCCCAGAGCGGCTCCGGCGCAGCAAGTAGATGACAGTGAGGCCGGCGACGAGGAGGAGGACGGGATGGGCAGTCAGGGTGGAGAGGTGATCCCGTGCCACGGCCGCTTCCATGGTTTGATGCTCACAAGGAGTTGACAAAGTGAGCTGCTGAAATGTTGCTTGCTCTCTGCTACCTCCGTGCATGGCTATATATACGGTGGCTAGAAGCTTAGATCCGAACGCATATTATACTGCTAACCCACTGTAGATGCCTGCTTGGTTAGAATCATCCTCAAGTACTTAAGGTAAATTACAACAGAACTATTAGCAGACATAAAAAACCGACAGGTCCAATCAAGAACCGCAGGCTTGTTCCCTACCAAACCGATCAAAACAGAGAATCTCCGTTTCCATGATGTTTTAAAAAGGGCATTTAGAGTCAAGAATCACAGTATGATCTAGATCATGTGGGGGAATGCTGAAGCTGTTCGACATCTGAGAACATCGACGCAGAAATGTCAACACTCGAGAGTCGATTGATCGACATTCATAGCTCGAGGGTCATGAACCTCATTCGGAGACAACGTGCTCTATCTTATTTTTATGTGAAGTCCAAGATCGAGCCTCTCTTGAGGTGCTATTCGACGCCGCCTCTGCAGGCTGGAGCAGCTCTGTTTTCTTTACTGATTGCTGTTGCTCTCGCAAAATCACAATCTGCAGTGGTGAACTCCAAGATCGTGACTTGGATTCGGGAGCAGCTCGGCGATGGCTACACGGAGCCTGAGCTCGCGTGTTTTGTATTTGGAGTTTTGGACCTGGTTGCTGGCCTTTCTAATTACGACGAGAGGCCGGCCCGCCGGCCGGCGGCCGGGCTTAGATTAAACAGCACGCGACAGTTGCTTTCGTGAAGACAGAGTCATGAAAGTTCAGTTTCGGATGCTTGCTATTGTTGTCTATCGGTTGCTCTGTACTAGATCATTGCCTAGATCGATCGCCTTTGCTTTATATATAGAGTACTATTTGTTTGTTTCAGGTGGAGCTTTTGAATTTTTATAAAATTTGATAACTAAGTTGAAAAGTTAGCTAATAGAATTTAAATGTTAACTTTTGTAATATACATTTAGTTGAAAGCTGAAAACATAACTCTCGATAAGCTTTTCACCTTTTAGTTTATTTCTGTAAAAGCTAGCTTTTTAACGTTTAAAAACGAATTTTTCAAAATTTTATTTGTTTCAGCTTTTTAATTTTCATATTTTCAAAAAAAAACTAGCTGAAAAGTTGAAACAAAAGTCATAAGGTTCGAGCCATTTGCAGGTGACCCCATCTGACCAGCGTGGACTCGCACAAACTTCACCGGCGTCGACGATGCCTGCATCGATTTGACTCGGCAGTTTTTGGCGTTGTTCGAGGAGCATCGCGTAACACGGAGATGCTCTCGGCGGTTGTTTGTCTCCAACACTCGAAAGGTATTCAGCTTCTTTTGGGCCGAATAAATAGAGGAATAAGCGTTGCGCCATATCAGGCTCAATTTGGCAGGGTGCGACATTTCAAAGCCCTGTTGACTCGTGGACCTCAACTGCATCGGCAATGGGCCGGTGGCGAATCTCTTGACGTACCCAACGAGCAGCGTGACTGCGTTAGCAGTGGTTAGATCTGCGCTCTGGTCTTGATCCTTGAAACTTGGGTAGACAAAATTTTGGTAGGAGCTGCAAAGAAACTTGAATGAGACTTATATTATTGCCCAAATTTTGTGCAAAATTTGTTCTTCCGAACAATCAATCTCAAGGTTTCGAATTTCAGCGCGATCTGAGAAACGGGAGAATTCGTGGTTTGCTCTGGTTCAGAGCATGCTGTCCGCGCGCGACGGCAACCGTCGGAAGAAGTTGCTGGGCACGGAGGGCAACCTGCTCCGAAACCGCGGGTGGCGCAGCAGGAACAGCCCCGCGACGAGCGCCACCACCCGGAACGGCGTCACGTAGAGCACGACGACCGCGACGAGGCAGAAGAAGATTAAAAGGCACGTCGCCCTCGGGTCGCGCCAGCTGAGCAGCGATTGAAGCCTCTCCCCCTGCGTGGCCATGTCGCCGACCACCGTCTGTATCCTCCCCGCCACGCTCCGCAGCCGGTCGTACCGCGTGAACACCACGTCCTGCCGTGTCGAACTCCTCGTCCAGCTCGTCGGGGTGCACCGCCTCGGCCCACGACAGCTTCGTGTCCATGTGCGGAGGGTGGCGCGGCCGTCGCCGGTAGTTCCACAGCCCGATCACGATCGTGTAGAGGAACACGGTCGGGAGGATCAGCTCCGGGTTCCAGATCAGGATGAGCAGGATCACGTGCACGAGCGCTGTTGTGGCTACGTTTTTCCAGAGGCACACGTCGTTGAACCACCGCGCCGCCGCGGCCACGCCGGAGAAGAACGACACGGCGCGGAAGAAGTTGGCCTTGCTCGGCCGCATTCTCCACATGTGGGACTCCACGTCGAGAATGTACTCCACGACCTCCCGCCGCAGCGGCGGCTCCGCGCGACCCAGCCGCGCCGCCACGATGCCCATCGCCTGGTACCGGAGCGCGTCGAGCTGCGTCACCGTGAACGGGTGCAGGTAGTGCATCTTCGGGAGCAGCGGCTGCGTGTAGAGGTGCACCATGTTGATGAGCGAGAGGCAAGTGAAGCGCACGGCGAGACGAAGCTCTCCCGTCTTCTTCACCACCGTCTGTTGCCCCACCTGCGGCTGCACATCCTGCGCCTCGATGACGTTGACGCGGAGGTACCAGAGCTTGGGCGACACGTAGGCCTTGGACCGCACGCTGGCCACGCCCTCACCGCGCACCGCGGCGGCGTCCGAGTGCCACGCCTCCGGGAACGCTTCGTTCGGCCTGCGTCCCGATCCACACCGCCAGCATGAGCTCCCCGCGCACCTTGCCGTCGCCGCGACGGTCCTCGAGGCGGTACCACTGCGGCGCGAGCGGGCTGTCGGGCGGCACGTGCGTGGGCACCTCCGCGAGGTCGAACACCATCTTGCCGACGTAGTCGTCGCGGCCGAGCATCTCCCGGTCCTTGAGGAACACCTCGAGGACGTTGGACTGGATGCGGGACTTGGAGAAGGCGAACACCTGGTCCCACTCCGGGTTGGCGCGGCGGTCGAAGTGACGCGTCGTGCCCTTGTAGTTGCCCAGCCGGACCTCGATCCATGGGCGCGCCGGTGACGGGGTTCGGCGGCAGGTCCTTGGCCTTCACCACGCGCACGTACAGGAAGAACATCTGCTCCACCAGGTCGTACGTGCTCGACGGTTTGTCCACGCCCAGCCACCCGGCGAGCCCGCTGCCCGACGGGCGCGCCGGAACAGCCGCGCCTTTGGGCCATTGCTCGCCCAGCAGCGGGTTGGTGTCCTTGAGCTGGAAGTCCTCGTGGTGCGGGTCGGCGTGCCCGCTCATCCTCGCCGCCGTTCGGAACCTTGGTTTCTTGCACGGTCGACGTGTGAGCTCCGAACCTATCTCCATTGCCGCGACGAAAATAACAGCATTGAAGCACCACACAATCGATCAGAAAATAAAATAAAAATGTATGAAACAAAACGGAAGCAGATGCAACAGTATTAATTTCACCAGCGATTATTTCCTCACTTGCTGTTGCAACGAGTGGCTGAAGAGTGCCACCAGCGCTACGCCGTAGTAACAATGGCGCGAGGCACTTCTATCATAATCAGAAGCTCGAGTTCATGGCTGACTCGACACGCACTCAACAAGCACTAGCAATCTCGTGACGGTATGTTACGGACGCGTACGGAAGCTCAGCAGCAGCGATTCAAACAATGGCTGGTGGCCGTGCCTAGCTGCAGGAGCCGGGGAGATCGCCGCAATTCTCACCGGGAAGCAAAGCCAGCTCGTCGGAGGTGACCCCGGCGACAAGGAAGGTATAGTCGCCCAGCGACCTGAATACTAACAGCGAGGGGGTACGCGGTCCATCTGAGCTCTGCTTCAGCATCGTCCGGGCTCTTTCAGGGAGAAGAGCTGCCGATCGATTGCCTTTCCAGGGCCGTTTCAAGTTGATCAGTCACTGACAGATTAAGTACAACCACGGATCATGTGTCCAAAGGCAACCGATCGAAAGACGATCGATAGGGAATCGATTCTCTGGGTTCCGGGGCGGGCATTGTCCATGGCGTTCGCGTGCTCCTGCTCATCCTCTGATGGTGTTCGGGGTAGCTGCTTGCCTTTACTGAATTTTAGCACTGTCGATGAAAGAAGCAGAAATGTGTTCGTGGAATTTCCGAGCTGGAGCCAAAAAGAAACACAACGCTACAGAGTACACAAGGAAGCAGACGGAAGTTGCCTTTATTCGTTGCCTGATTGGCAGCTCGCCCAGATTCGAGTCACGGTGTCAAAAAGCAAGCAGAGAATATACAGTAGTGCTAGACTTACGAACAAAACCTACGTACTAGTAGTTACGTACTTAGTCAGTTCGTAAGTTCCGTTCGTAACTTTAGCACTCCTGATATATTCTCGAGTAATGCTGAGAATATATTCTCATCTCATCAGGGATCAGGCCACCACTACTCAGCTCTCTTACGTTCAAACCATGTTACGAGCGAGAACAGATTGATTGTTCTGAGGTCATGACCACATTTCTGGCCGGGGGGCTGTTTGGTGCAGATGATTTCCCATCGTTCTTCGTTGAGGAAGCAGCAGCAGAGCGATCGTCCTCTGCTTAAGGCAACCATGCATGCAGTTGGCACAGTTGGGCCAAGGTTTAAGCGAAGGCCTGGTATTCGATTGGGATTAGGCCTAACTGGATCTGTTCGAGGGTGCTACCTTGGGCTTCTCGTGAAACTTTAGGTCTGTTTCTGAAGCTCCAAAAATAAAATAAATTAAATAGAAAGTTCAGATCTGTTTCAGAGAAATTTCACTCTTTTTTTCATGATGAAAGGGCATACAATGCTGTACGACTAAATCGAAGCTGGAACGTAGGGCGCGCGCATGTACATGTACACTTGAACGGTTTGAACAGACAAATAAGAAACGACTCGATGATGAAAGCAGCCAGTCACCTGCAGTCTGAGGAAGGTACCGAGTGCAGCGAGCTTGTCAAAGTGCATCCGGCCCATGTTGCCCGCGGGGTCCGCTGGGTGGTAGAGCTGCCGCACGTACGTCGCCGGTCGGAGGAGGCAGCCTCGGAGAGCGACCGGAGCAGGGTCCCCGGCTCGCCGTCCAGCGCATCCTCCGCGCGCCGCGCCGATTGCTGCACGTCGCACGCGGCCCGGCCGCCTGCTGATGCTCCGTCAGCGGCTCCACGTGCCGGAGCACGCCCTGCAGGTTGCAGCGTCGACACGCCGCACGAATAAAAAAGAGATGGCACCATCTAATACACCACACGCGTTCATCTAAAGATGGAAACATACCACATGACACTCCGAATCTACTAGTGGTAGCTTGCGTAGGCTAACAAACTGGACTGGAGCTTAACTGGTCCATCAATCACTGCGCGTGACCTAAGTTCTTGTTCGACATCACTCGCCACTCCAATTGTTGGGGCCAAAACAACCTGTGTTTTGATGAGTAGACTGTTTGAGGACAGCTCCTAGACATCCAAATAACTTCGCTCATCTGGGTAGAACGTTCTCAAGGACAAACTTCATAATTCACACTCAGGCAACTCCCAGTTGGCATCATTTAGAATCAAGATCATTCATCTCTAAAGTTGGATCCGGCAGCCAAAAGAAAGCAACTGGCTATTGCTGCTGCTTCAAGATCTGCTCTGCTGAACAATGTAGGTAGAAACAATTACGAACACATCCCCAGGTCACTTGGCCCGACGGGACTGACAGCAGTCATCATAACCAATAATAATAAGGTTGATCGATCATCATACATGCATAGTTGCACACCAAGTCACACAATTGCTTCGGTTGTCATAGGAAAGGTTCCCAACCATCTGAAGACATAGACAGCCACACAGCATCAAAGCTACAAAAAACCAAAATGACTACAAAGAGGTTCATTCTTCCCAGGAGCACATCTTAGTTGTGATAGAACACTGACTCAACTACCAATGGAGCAGCACACTTGACTACAGAGCTAACAGACAGCGGCGCCTAAAGCATGCTATCAGTCCTCGCCGGCAGCCTCCTGAAGAAGTTCAGCGGGACAGATGGCATCTTGTGGCGGAACCTTGGGTGCCTCAGGATGTACAGACCTGCAAGGAAGACCACCACACGGAATGGCGTGATGTACAGGACAATGGCGGCAATGAAACAGAAGGTCACGAACAGCGCGGTGGCCCTTGGGTCTCTCCAGCTCAGCAGAGACTGCAGCCTCTCTCCCTGTGTCGCGAGGTCCCCAACAACGGTTTGGATCCTTCCAGCGACACTCCGCAGCCGGTCATACCGCATCCTCACAATGTCCGGGGGGCGAGAGGTGGGGAAGGTGTCAAACTCTTCATCAAGCTCATCTGGATTGGCAGTCTCTGCATGTGAGAGGCGAGTGTCCATGTGTGGTGGCTGCCTCGGCCGCCACCTGTAGTACCACACTCCAATAAGGAACAGATAAAGGAATATCGTCGGCAGTATCAGCTCAGGGTATAAGACTAGTATCACAAAGAGGATGTGGATCAGAATGGTGGTCAGTGGGTTCCTCCAGTGACAAATCTGATCAAACCACCTAGCCACAGCAATCAGGGGGCTAAGGACACCCATGATACGGAAAAAGTTAGCCTTGCTCTTTCGCATGCTCCACATGTGTGAGTCCACATCCAGCATGTACTCAACAATTTCCTTCCGCAGTGGTGGTTCTGCTCTGCTCAGCCTGGTTGAAACAATGTTTGTAGCTTGGCGCCTCAGGTTGTCTACCTGTACCACAGACAACGGGTGCACATAGTGCATCTTGGGTAGCAAGGGCTGTGAATACAGGTGCATCATGTTGAGCAGTGATGAGCATGTGAACCGAACGGCAAGCTGCACCTCACCCATTTTCTTAACGCCAGCAGGTGTCAAAATAATAAGAGGATATGAGTGAGTATACACCCGATCAGTTTCAAGTGTTGAGAGGCGGATGCGGACCTTTCCAATTCGGGTGTCCCGGGCACCATTAGCCTTTTCTCCACCATGCAAGTGGCAATTGTCAAATACACCAATAGTGATCACAGTGCATGGATCATACACTTCCCAGGTATACTGTTCATTCCATTTGGGAGTGAAACTGTCAATTATAGTCCTTGTCCTGACCCATTTCTGTCCATACTTGGCAACACAATAGGCATCAGTTGTGCCACGCCCATCCTTGGTCTTCATTGGCTGCAAGCCCTGTGCTGTCAAGATACCCAGCTCAAGAATACCTATGCTAGGTTTCCATAAAGGTTTTGCAGTAGGCCTTAAATCACTACTGTAATGTGTTGACTCGTCCAAGACATGATATCCACCTTCAAGACAGATTCTCAAGTGAATCCGGCTAGAAAATTTGAGCTCCTTCTTCTGCTCACCATCCACCATCACATGCTTCTCAAGACTGAACCATTGGCTGTTCAGCAACCTGTGATCCAGCCTCCGGGGTACATGATGCAGTGAAATGATCGTCCTTCCAAGTACTTCATCCTTCCCTGGGGCCACCCTGTCCTCCACACTTAAAACCAGGTGCTCCTCGAATGGTTCAGCTGCAACAAACATCAAGTCCTCATTCCACATTGGATTCAGAGCCCGGCCTGCCGATACCCGAGTTCTAAGTACTTGGTTGCCTAGCATAGCTTTGACATAAACCTCAGGGAACCTGGTCTTATCATGTGGTATAAGATCCTGAGCCTCAATGATATTGACACGCAGATACCAAAGCTTTGGAGTGAGATAAACTTTCGACTTAATGCTCGCAAGGCCATCACCAGGGACTGAGGCTGCATCAGAAT
>BCLG01001737.1:0-15153 GCA_001602295.1 Zoysia matrella
CTATGAACTGCACATGTCCTTCAGCTTGATCGTCCCGGTTTTCGTCTTGGTCCTCGATGCTCGAACCACACTTTGTGTCGCTCGAGGTCGCGTTCACTTGGAGAAAGTCGTAGAACTCAACCGATTTGTCCGTGCCTATGGATCAGATTGCAATTCCACACAATTAATTAACTTTGTATATATATCAGCAGCACAATCTATATATCTCTCTCTATATATATATCCATGCATCGATGGAATACCGAATACGCAAGCAAAGGTATTCACCTTCTTCGTTGGTTGTTGAACGATCTTTCTCCGTGTTGTCATGGCCAATGGCAAACGGACCAGTGAATTCACTTCGGTACTTGTCTACCAAGGAGGCCAGGCAGTTCGCGTCGTCAGGCCGAGGCTTCTTCGCGTTCCTGCAGGTGTTATCGTTTTCCATCGTCGTGCCGGCAGCGGCACCGCACTGCGGCCTGTTCGACATCCGCGCCCGCTCCCTGCACCGCCGCGCCATGATCACATGCCAGTGGTTCTTGACGGCGTTGTCGGTGCGCCCCGGGAAGAACCTGGCGATGACGGCCCACCGGTTGCCGTGGACGCGGTGCGAGGCGAGGAGCAGCTCCTCCTCTTCCTCCGAGAAGGGGCTCCGGTTGATCCTCGGGTCGAGCTGATTGAACCATCTGAGTCTGCAGCTTTTCCCTGAAAGAGAATTGGCATGTTCAGTTACCTCCTTATTAATTACGCTATGCTAGTATATCTTAGGACTCCATGGCTTGTGATAGAAAGAACACAGCGCACACAGATGAATTAGAAAGCAAGAAAAGTTCATCTCACTATAGAAAGTTCGATAAAATTCCTCCACGATTGACAGAGTTGTGATGTGCACATCAAAGTGAATATCACGTATACTGACGAACGGAAAGTCGACACCTCTTTGACATGACACCCTAACAGATCCAAACTCTTCTTGACTAAACATGCGTGCCCGGTAAAATCACGAAGTCAAAAACTCGAAGAAGCAATCAATTGAACGAAAAGGAAGAACGAAACCAGGCCTAGAAAATTTTCAATTGTTACCACTACATACGTTAACCTTTCAATCTTTACCACTCAATTCGTAAGTGTTTCAATTCTGACCACTAAATACGTTTTTCACTTCAAAACATACTATTTTTTCAAAGTTTTAATTATTTTCACTATTTTATATTGTGTTAAAATAAATAAAATTTGAGCTTAAGTGATACTAATAGTATAATAAACATAATATAATACATTATTACACAGTATAATAACATATTATAAAAAAATATTAAAATTTCAAAGAAATGAAATATTTTGAAGTGGAAAACGTATTTAATGGTATGAATTAAAAGGCTTACGAATTAAGTGGTAAGGATTGAAAGGCTAACGTATTTGGTGGTAAAAATTAAAAATTCTCGCCTATCAGAAAGTCTCCAAAAGTTTTGTTGTATATATTATATTTGGGATCATTCGTTTCTCGATCATATATGAGCTAGTACCTGATCGCCCTTTAAGTTTCTCGGCGATGGCGTTCCAGTTGTGCGGCCCATACAGCGTGACAAGCTCTTTCAGCTTCTCGTCCTCCGATGGTCTCCAGTGACCTCTGGTGCACATCCTCGATCGATCTATCGATTGCCGATTCAACGAAGCACCAGCTGCCCTCTCTAAAATCTCTCTGCAACAGCCTTCCTAATCGATGTTGCAGAGTGGAATAAATAAGCAGCAGGAGAAGAAGAAGAATCAACCAGCTATCTGATACAGGAAGAACACCCGGATCGATCAATTAAGATCGCCGTTTGCGGGGGGACGAGAACCGAGAGAGAGAGAGAGAGAGGGGGGGGGGGGGCGAGAAGCAGAAACTGAACGATGGTGTTAGAAGAGGCAGGAGAGAGAGATAAGGGTTGCAGGGATATATAAAAAGAGAGAGGGGAAAGTAGTGGCCGGGCAGTTTTTTTCTTCCCCACTCTCGCTGTTGTCGATCGTTAGTGAGGGAGAAGATAGCGAGTTGGGAGATGGTTACGCCAGAGTTAGTTTGATGCTACGTGTGGTCTAACGGGTGGTTTTGTACGTTAAGCTTCGCGGGAGAGAATAGGAAATGTTAGTTACATGCGCTAGGTCCACAAGATCAACTAACTACCTTGCCAGTTACAATTGTTCAACAAACAAACATACGGGAACCGGGCATAATCTTCGCGCGTCACTGACAGCTACCTGCGACCTTTGCTGATAGACCAGCGTATCTTGATTAGTAGAACTCTGATCAAAGTCCAAAACGTTATATAGTTTGGGAAAAAATGATAAAAGGATGAATATGAATACATATATTTACACACATGTAAATGGCTGCTTCAACCAAAGTTGTTTTGAGCTTGTGCTAGCTGCTTGTCTACGTATAATCTGATTAAGACGGCGCAATTGGCTCAACTAGATATATTTATTTGTACTTCATTTGTTCTCGAGGAATATTAGCATTACTTACACACCTTTCAGAAAGATCACTTGTTATTATCTCGAGAGCTCAACCGGTCTTTGTGTGCAAGAAAGTTCTTCACCTAATTCATGTTTTTGAGAGTTTGGGAGAACGGGGATGGCGGCCGTAGGGTTGCTTGGTGGGGGGAATTCTGTTGTTCAGGTCTCAACATCCCCCTGATGTTTCAAACCTACAACGTCTACTTAAAACCAACCCATCAGTCTCCCTCCTCGCTAAATGTACTCGACACCTAATTATAGTAGCATGCCTTTTAAAATATATCCTGCATTGGCGACCTGCAACATTACGCTTAGTGCGTGTGATCTCGGTAGATTCCATGACAAGTTTATAAAAAAATATAGTTGAAGCAATAGATTTTATGGAAAGCTTCACGGATACAGTTGAGGCATATCAAATGCCGAACAATAGTCCTGCCTAGCTAGCTAATGTAGTTCGGTTTTCAACCTTTAAAGTCAAAACATTTTTAGAAACAAACGGAGACTAGTTTCGGCCTGTGGCAACGAACCGCCAACTAGCTTGGTGTAGTCGCTGAGGAGTTTCTGGTGCTGTTGGGCGCCTCAGACCTACCCGGCCAATCAAAGTTCTCTATTTGTTACTACTTGCCCTTCTGATGCTTGCGTTGGGTCAACTGTGTCGTAACTATTCGAATCATGCTTTTAGTTGCTTCTGTTTTTAGTACGCAAGAAAGTTGGGGATTCGTTTCCAGAAGTGCAGAACACATTCAGACATGACTAGCAGGTTGGTGTGGATCTGTAGACTCTATTTCAACCCTGCAAATCTGCAATATAGCTAGCAGATCTTATTTCAGAGTTAAGATTTCTTCACTTACACATTCGAATACTACCAGTAAGAAACAAAACAAATCCATTGTTTGTTGCCATATATCTATATTATTATATTACCAAGGTGTGCATATATCTCCAACTTTTGTCTATTTCTTTGCAGATAATAAAAACATTTATGACAAATGTCAGATGATGGGGCCTTGACAACTATAAGGGAGACATTCCGGTAACAGAGAGCTAGCCCGTATGAGGGTAACAGCGACTACCTATCAGAAGTAATTGATTCATACGTTCGTTCCTTCCTGCGTTAGATTGCTTCCGCGGTCAACAACAGACGATCGGCCGCATGCTTGTGCCTCTTCTCTGCTTCCATTGCAGGTTACATGCGCCACAAGGGTGTGCTGGATGTCAGCTTCAACCGTTGGCCTAACTCTGTTCCGTATCGAAGATAAAAGTTCTTAGAAATCAAGCAAGCTATAGCGCCTAATAAGTTACTAAAATAGGACATTAAAATATGCTTGGGTGTTCGTTCACATCGATCGAGCTTCAGTTGTTCGATAAGCTGCATTTCAGTTTTTTTAGTTTTTTTTTTTTTGAAAGAAAGTCTTCTTTTTTTCAGAGTTTGTAAATCCCTTCATCAAAACACTTTCAGAGAGGTCGATTTTTCAGCCAATTTTAAGTGTGCGCAATTGTCTCACCGTGCATGAATCGATGTCGTATAAACTAACTCTGGGACCGATTCAAAGTCAGGCCTTTGCATACTGATCGAGCGCATTCCTGGTTCTCACGTGTGCAGTCTAGTCTTGACTGATCGGGACAGAACCGAGAACATCCTTCAGGTTGCAGTTCTCATTTTTTTCTCGCTCCTGGAAACCTTTCGGAAAGTGTTCGTTTTCCAAACATTTGAAAACGAGGGCGTACGGGTAGTCTCACGCACCGGAGAACTTAACAGTGCAAACGTGACGTACGTGTGCCGTAAAACGAAGCGATGGCTAACGAATCTTGACGTACACGACGCCGGTCCAGGTGACCTAATCAGACAGACCGCTTCGGAACCGGTTATTCTTGCCTACCATCTTTGAACCTGATGTCAACCCGGGCCGGCTAATGTGACATAGTACAAGACACTGCCCGGCCGGAAAACGAAGCCGGTGATCGACTGGGTCCGGTACATGCGTGGACGAGAGATCCTCTGTGCGAAATATTATAATGACCTGGTGACATGCACGATGGTTTTGCAGAGTATATCCTCATGTTGCTTGGACGAAACACGGACTGGATAAGCAAAGATATGTGTAGCTATATCCAAATCCATGCATGCACGGGTTTGGCTTCAACGTCAATACGTCATTACTTGAACATTTGTCATCGTTCAATTCCCTGTACAGCCAATATTAGATTTCTCACGTGAAATTATCGTGATCGAGCCTCCATCCGAGTGATTTCCACGTGTCAACTTATAGTAGTTGAGATTGTATCCAAGTGTTTTGAGCCCTGCAAAAGACACTGTCGTGTTCAAATAGAACGTGCACCGTACGATAGCTGCTCCGGCGAACGGCGTCAGGTGTGGCAATTTGGATTCAAACCAAATTGACATTTGTTGTGTAATCTTGTTTGTAAAGGTCGTTTTATTTTTTTCTTAATACGAAACGTACCTCGCATAATTTCCGAAAAAAAAAATCAGAAAGTATACCGTAGCGGGAATTTGGACATCCGCCGGATAGTTGGGACTCTCTCTCTCCCCCCGTCAGTTCAAGTATGCTCCAATCGATTCTCGCGGCTTACCTGCTCCAGTCTCGCCGCCGCCATCGATGGACGGATCGGTCTGTCGCGTCCGATCAAAGTGTACCGGACGTATCTGAGTTTGATTCCGAGTTGGGCGCTCGGATATCTGTACGCGGTCGAGCGGCGTCAGAGGGCGACGGGCATATACTGTACGCGTCCGTCACTTCGCGGCCCGGAGCCGGCGCCGGAAGCAATACTTCAACACACCGGAAAACGACCGTTCCGGCGGAGGCTTAACCGTGGCTGCGACTCGATTGCTGAAGAGAAGCTTCGTATCGGCTGGAACGAGACGGGTCACGGGTGCATCCGTCTCAAAAGACTAGGCCGCTCGATACCTAACTCACACCTAACCACCGCACGTCCGCGCTCGCGCACATGTGATGCGTGTGCGTTTCTGCGCGCGGCGAAGCCTGACACGCATACTTTGCGCCCCGCTATATATTGGCACCACTTGTGTTCCCGTCTAGCTAGCTTCGCCCCTGCCTGGAAGCCAGGGCAGCTCGCGCGAGGTTCCTTAGCTTCTTCGTTCACCGCAGATTTTTCCATTAGGTGTGGGGGAAAAGGAGCGGGAGCGGGAGCGGGAGCGGGATCACCCGACTGAAAGAGATGCATGCTTGGAAGATCATACCGTACCTAGCCTGATGGGATCCGTCGATCGATGCCTCTATATGGCGATGCTTGGAAGTAGGAACCCATGGAGATGGAGACGCTTGCATTTTCCTTTCCCTCGTCTGTGCTGTAGCTGGGCAGCAGCTCGCCGTCACTTGGTTATCCGGCGAAAGTTGATGTGCGATCCGATGTCCCAACTGACCGGTTCCTGAAGAGCGATCGAGGCGCACGCCTGACGACGTCTCCTGATATTATTCTTCGGTTAAAACCCGCTTTTGAAGCCCCGTTTCAATCATCCCTGGTTGCGCGCGACCATAGCTTGGCCCCAGCTAGCTAGCTACGACAGGTGGCGAATTGTTAACGGAAGTCGTGTAAAGGTGATCACTGAAAACTAACTGAGATCTTACTGAAAGCAACTTCTGAAATGAGCTGTCTCCTCTCCTTAAACAACAACTCTTCGCGGAAGGGAAAGGTGGGTAACCGCTTTAATTATTTCGGTGCGGAAAAAATTAATTGGTTTTGTATAGTTGAATCAACTAGCCCTATGAAACTTCCATTGGAGGAGAGTGATTTTATTTTATTCTGTAGACAACTTGCGAAAGAACATTCCATTATCTAAAAAAAAAAAAAAGACAACTTGTGAAAGAACATAGAGTAACTTCCAAATAAAATTTTGCATCGTAGAATTTATTTATAGTTTCAACATTTTTAGTGATATGACAGTAGTGGAAACAATAAGATGGAACACCCCGTAGGGACCAAACCTATCAGAACTTTGGACATTTGGATTAACTGCTCCTTTACCACTTTCCTTTCGCTTCAGCAGTGCAGCTTTTGTGTGGTACAAGGTGGTGGTGGCTGCTGACGTTCTCGCGGACCAAGTGGACTGGATACATATCTTTCATTCGTGGGTGGGGGTAAGAACGCGCCGTCCGTCCGCGCACCCGTGCGCCGGAGCCGTGTTCTTTTCAGCTAGCCTGGCAGCCAGGCGCACGCACGCACGGGACCGTTTCGTAGAACCGAAGCGAGAGCCTGCCCGCACGGCCGCACCCGAGAGAGTGCGTAGCCATCAGTTTTCAGTTGGGGAGAAAGAGAAGGGATGGCGACGCCGGCAACGGGAATGGGCGGGGTCTGGTGGTGGCGAGATGATGATAACGCGTTGCAAATGCTGGGGGAATCGGTGACGCCGCGTGCGCGCCCGCTTGGTCCAGTTTGAGATCCCGGACGAGGGGACCCGAAAGCTTCGAGCGCGACAGGGTTTCCGGCGATCAAAAATCAAATGCAACCGCGCGTTGCGGATGGCGAGTCTTGTGACCAGCGAGCGAGCTTGACGATGGATGGATGGGTGGGAGGCGCTGCGGTTACAGACGCGCGCCAGCGGGGACGCCGTGCTTCTGTTTGGGACAGCCGTCCCGGGACGGGGTGCTGTGGCCTTGTCGCGTGAGGACGCGCTCGGGCGCGCGCGCGCGGTGGGATCGGCGAAAGGTAGACGGTCAGGTGTGTTGCTTCTCGGGAACGGAGGATCCAGCTTTTTGACGGGGAGCGTAACACGTGTCGAGTTGCCGTTCTACGGGGATATCGGCGTGCTCCAGGGCAAGCATCTATCCGTCCAAAAGGCCGATAGGGGGATCGCGATTGCGAGGCGGCGGAAAATGTTGTTGCTTCGAGTACCTTGGCGCGGATGGCGGACCAGTGCTCATGCCCAATTGCCCATCCCCTCACAGGTCGACCAAGCGTAGCGCATGGAGGCTAGAAGTCTGTGTGGGCTGGATCATACGTAGGAAAATAGAGGCCCATGAAACTGAACTTTGTTGTTTCGGCTTATGTGTCATTGGGGCAGGTGAGATTGAGGCCTTCTTCAAGGCCCATCCGTGCGAAGTTGGACGCCAGGGCCCCACTTTGTGCAAAAGTTTTTCAATAGAGATATTTTCTTTGCAAGGGTTTTCAGGAGAGATCAGCAGAGAAAATGCAAGGCTACTACACAGATTGAGGTTCATGAAAGTCACAAACTAGTAAGCAAATGCAAAAATATAAAAAGTACACGACCGGTGTTCAACACCCACAATGATACGCTGGCTACTTCACAAATCATATCGAGCTGGACTTCTAACAATAATTTGGGCATATTGCAACATTGATCCCAAATAAACTGAATGAATACAAACAAAAAGATAAGCTTCAATCGGAATTCATGAGACGATAGGACAGATACGAGCACCATACACAGTGCATGGGTAGCTTAGCAGACGCCGTTTGTCTTCTTCTTGGCCAGGACGGCCCTCTTCCAGAGCGAGATCACCTGGCGCTGCTTCTCCCTCTGCATCTCGGTCTCCTCGGCTGCGGCGATCGCGGCTAGGTCGCCGCTGGGGACGCGGGCGGGCAGCGCGTCGAGCTCGTGCAGCACCTTCTCGATGTCGAGGATGAGGCGCTCCGCGAGGGTGCGGCTGAAGTCTTCGCGGATGACCACGCGGAGAACCGTAACGTGCTGCGCGTCGGGCGGCATGGTGTAGGCTGGCACAATCCAGCCGAAGCGGCGCAGGAAGTCGGAGATCTCGAACTCGTCGTGCCGGGTGCTATCCTTGAGGGAGAAGGCCACCAGCGGCACGCCGTTGTCCTTGGACACGATGTTGAACCGGCCCGTCTTCTCGAGGCCCTCCTTCAGCACCATCGCGTTCTCCTGGCAGTTCTCCATGATGTTTTTGTAGCCCTGCGCATGGCAAGCATGTTCAGCAAACAAACATAATAAAGTTTATATTTATTTCACATAAAAAATTACTACTGCAATGAGGAATGAACCAATGCAATTCTTTTACCTCGTAGCCAAGGCGGATCAGCTGGTAGTACTGTGCAATAACCTGGCTGGAACCTGAAATTTTGTTGACCAAGAAGAACATGCATGTTAGCCGCCTATGGTGTGGATGCATCAATGAACACAGTAAACTAATCAAGAACGAAAAAACGCACCTTTGGAGAAATTGAGGGTGAAGGTGGGCTGATCCGCGCCGAGGTAGTTGATGTGAAAGATGAGCTCCGCCGGCAGGTCCTCCTTGGTCCTCCAGATGCACCATCCGATGCCAGCGTATACGAGGCCGTACTTGTGCCCGCTGACGTTGATGCTCTTCACCAGCGGTAGCCGGAAGTCCCACTCCAGATCAGGGTACAGGAACGGCGCGATGAACCCTCCGCTCGCCGCGTCCACGTGGATCGGCGTGTCCCAGCTGCACATTCAGCACAAGCCCATCCATAAGAATCTCGGCGGCACAAAACCAAAACGATGAGCGTGATTGAATGGACTGATGAACAGCGCAGGGCAAGCTAGGCAGAGTGCTTGCTCGGTAAGTGGTTACCCTGTCTCGGCGTTCTTCTTCATGAGCAGGTCGTTGAGCGTCTTCACGTCCTCGAACTCGCCGTTCAGCGTGGAGCCGAGGATGGCGGCGACGCAGATGGTGTTCTCGTCGACCAGCTCCACGGCCTTCTCGGGGTCCATGACGTAGTAGCCGTCGCGCAGCTTCACTTCCTTGAGCTCCACCTCGAAGTAGCGCGCAAACTTCTCCCAGCAAACCTGCATTACATTTCCGACTCCAGTCAAGTATGCAGACATAAACTACACATATGCATCGCGCAGTGCAACACATTGCGTATTATACGAAATTGCTTAACTGAACGTTGGCGCCGGTAACAATGTTAGGCTTGTCGCAAGGCTTGCCGGCGGTCTTCATCTTGTTCTGCCACCGCCTCTTGAACGCCAGCCCGGCGAGCATGATGGCCTCGGAAGAGCCGACAGTGCCCACTCCAACGGCCGTCTCGTCTTCCCCGAGAGGGGCGTTGAAGAGATGCGCGATCATGTTCACGCACCGGTTCTGCAAAAGCAATGATCAGGTCAGCGTTTTGCCTACCACAGCTCGGTGAAGCCAGATCAGACGCCAAGTGGCCAATGCGAAACCATGGATCCGACGGCTGATGAGAAGGAAACAGAAACCAGGGATCCGGTCGAGCGCGTGCCATCCAACAACAAGCATCAAGCAGGCTACCTGGAGCTCGGTGGTGACGGGGTACTCGTCCATGTCGACGTAGTTCTTGTTGACGGAGGCTTGGATGAGCTTGTCGCACTCGGGCTCCATCCACGTGGTGACGAACGACGCCAGGTTCAGCCGCGGGTTCCCGTCCAGCATCAGCTCGTCGTTGATGATCTGGTACGCCGCCTCCTTGGGGATCGACAGCTCCGGCATCCGGAACCTGCCCCGGCCAAACACACAGCAGATGAACGGTCAATCAAACGAGGTTGGGCTATCCTGTCTCGCCGGAGCAGGTAAGCGGCGACGTGCCTGGGGAGCGAGGCGCGGACGTAGCGGGACGCGAACGTGGAGTGCACGGACGCATCAGAACCACCGATACCGTGTGACAGCACCATTCTGATCGATGCCGCGCCGGCGAGAACGCGGCGTACGAGCCCTGGGGAGGAAGCGAAGTTCTCTGGGCTTTGCTTGGCTGCCTGGCTTGGAGAAGGGGAGAGGGCGCAAGAGCTGACGGACTCTCTGCCTGCCCAGCGTACGGCAGTATTTATTTATTCCTCCATAATCACTGCAATAAGAGCTCTTGCCTTTTTTATTTTTGACGACGTGTAGAAATCGCGTGCCGTCTTTGCTATGGAAGGTCTTCATTTGTTTCCTCGGTCATACGCGTTCCTTGATCTCTTTCTCATCTTCTTCTTTTGTTTTTGGGAGGTTCAAAAACACGAACGGTCAGTCTAGAGAATTGTTGTTTGCATGTATGTGCTGGGTTGTGTATCACGATGCAATTGAAGCGGTTGAGTTTTAAAATATCTTGTCTTCAGAGAAAGATAGGTCAGACTGGTTGTTGGGAGAGATCATGTACCCACATGGCCGGAGCTTAGCCTCTCGTCGGCGTCCACTTGTGAACCATCATCAGAAAATTGGCATGCTGGAGATTTTTTTTTTTAAAAAAATCGATCTCTGTATTCATAAAGTAAGAAATAACATATACAAATCAAGACAATCATACACCACCGGAAACTAGACACACATAAGATTTACAACGAAGACGTCGAAGTCCTTCATACATAGGAATGAGCTCTGCCGTAGAGGAAAAAGCTTCGACGTTGCCACGACCGCCATGGAGGCCACAACGATCCTCCAGACCGTCATCGAAACCTCAAAAAAACATCCAGGAGCACCACCAGCAACTGAGAGTCTCTATCGCCAAGCTTTGATATGAAGAGCTACAGTAGATAGCCAGAGTGGAAGGAACAACGACCGGACATCTCCAACTGGACCAAGCCAACTCGCCAGAAAGTGGTAGAGATACCAACCAGATCCAGCCTCCAAAAGATCGACTAAGATAGCCGGACCACCACAAGACACCAATAGCATCACGAAGACGAAGGATGATGCAGGGCACTTCCTCCACGAAGGGAGCCGAACACGTCGGACTCTGACTCCACGAGCTTGTCCTCGACTTTGGAAGGGAACGCCATCGAGACGGGAAAGAGCATGTCATAGCATTTTGTGAGACCCCCTTTCAAAAAGGAGCGTCTATATGCCACCTGTACCATTCCCTGGATCCGTAGCTGGTACGCACATTCAGAACAAAGTGGTATTTATCACACGTACTTTATTACATCGCACTACTCAACCTAAGAGGTTCGACAAACAAGTCTAGAGTACAAGCATGAGTCGGCACAACGACTCTGGACAAACCACACCTAGTCTATACACACACCACAGGCAACATGACGACGGACGAGACTTCTACTCTTCGTAGTGAGCATCTTCTTCGTCATCCTCGTCTTCTGAGCAAAAGTATCAACAACGGAAGGAGTGAGTACAAAGGTACTCAGCAAGTCCCAACAAAAAGTAGGTAAGGGGTTTCGCCGTAGCGAAGCAAGGAAAGCTTGAGGGTAAAGTTTTGCGGAAAGCATGTTTTCATGCCGGTTCTCTGTTAGAAGAGAATTTAAAGAAGAGAGAAAAGCATTTGCTATATTTTAGTATAGTAGACCTGAGAAAGGTTTTCACTCCTCTCCGCAGTTCCCAAGTTTTATATTGGGCGTAAGCACTCTCGTGCCGGCACTAGGCACACAGCCACATAATTCCAAAACACGGGTTGCTACACCCACTCACGCATCAAGGCAATAAATAAAGTCTAATCGTAGGGTGTCCGAACAGTAGCATGTCAATACCATGACAACAGCCCATCTGGAAGGATTTTTAACTCTGCAGAGGTTGTACACTGTACCCACAGGTTATGCTACTCCTGATCATTAGAGTTGCTTAACGTCTATCTCACATATACGTAGTTTTTCACAGATTCCACCCAAGGTGCAAACAGAGGCCATCCCTCGGGGTTTTCCAGGCCGTCGATGACGCGTCGGTACATTCTCGGAGCCGGGTAGCAATTATCATCGAAAGGCAGGCATCGAGTCATCTCACGCCCTTCTCATGTTCCCTTATGTCTTTACTACCGACCCCCCAGTGGTTCGATGTGGAAAAAATACGTAGAGAGAATAAATCCTGCCTAAAAAGTACAGGTTCTGTGGTTGCACGGGAATTACCAAGTCGAGGGCTAACGAACCGGTACTTATATGGCAGGGGTGGCGGTCTCGTCTACGGCAGGTGGACCACAGCGAAGCCTACACACCTATCACCATCACCTCAGGTGAGCCCCATCCCACGGCCAGAAATGTCCCCTCTTCACCTAGCACCAGTTGTTCTAATCCCATCCCTTTTGTTGATACTCACACCACCAAACTCTTTTTAACTCATTTTGCAAATTAATGGTAGATGGTGTGGCGGTGTAGAGCACCGCAGATGGAGTCCTAAGCAGTTCTAGTAACAAGGTAGTATCTGTTCCGTAAAACTAACTAGGAGCAAAAATTCCTAGAGTTATCAAGGACACGTCAGTAATGGTTTCCAAGGAAAATATCTATATTTATACAACAAGTTACTGACATAAATATAAATACCTAAGATCAAATAGGTATTAAACTATACAATGTTGAACACATTCTAAAGTAGGCTAGCATCGCTGTCTATCGGCGCGGTAAATAAAACATGGGTGCAATGGGCTTAAGATGGGTTAGGACTTGTCTTCAGTTGCTTCTTCGAAGTCCGCTTCAGGCTCGGGTTCTTCAGGCTCTTCGGGCTCTTGGGCGGCTTCAACTTCTTCTTCTTCTGCTATAAGCAATAGTTACAAAAAGACTACCAAAGAACAACTAAGAAACTAGAAAAAGAAACAAACACCAAACAAGTTATGGAGTTTGAGTTGGCTAGGATGGTAGGGCTCGTGATGTGGGTTCCAATGGTATATTGATTGTGATGATCGGAGTTAGGATGTGGCGGCAAAGTTAGCGGTAATGTGCTATGACGGACTGCAGAAAAATCTGTCTGGACACGGGGTTCGGCTAGTGTCCATGCCCTCTGGGTACTCAGGTGCCCGAAATCGGGGATTTTCTCGTGGACCCGTGGGTTGTGGTGAAAGTTCGGGGTTTCCGTGGACACGGGAAAGTTCGGGGTTTCTGTGGACACGGGAAAGTTCAGGGTTTTCGTGGACACGTGAAAGTTCGGGGTTTCCGTGGACACGGGAAAGTTCGAGGTTTCCGTGGACACGGGAAAGTTCGAGGTTTCCGTGGACACGTGAAAGTTCGGGGTTTCTGTGGACACGGGAAAGTTCGGGGTTTCCGTGGACACGGGAAAGTTCGGGGTTTGAACGGGTCGGCCGCGCTCCCGACGACACCGAATGCGCTCCCGACTTCGGTCCGCGTTCCCGGCACCTTGGCCATAAGTCTCGAGGCAACAACTAGCGTCCCAGAATCCTTGGGTTGAACTCTACGCAACAGTGGGCTTGGGGTTAGCGTTCGACTTCTGTCGGAGCGGAAACGTAGCGTGCCAGTGCACGCTCCGGACGCGCTCTGGACGTGCTCTGACGCTCGGGACGCGCTCTGGGTGCGCGGGTTTGTGCGGCACAGTGCTCCGTTTGGCGTGTAATTTGGTGTGCACCTTCTCTGTACCCGGGAACACACTGCGACACGTGTGGTTTTACCAGATGGCTTGGAACGACAGCTGGCGGCATGTGGGTGGCGGAGCACGGCGGTGACTCACGTCGACCGGCCAAACGGCGCTACGGTTACCCATCTCTCTTGCTCGGTTAGCTTCCTAGGGGGCTTGTAAGGCTACTTGTGCGAGGAATTGAAAGACGGCGGTCGGGAAGGGGGTGCTCACCGGAGGGAGAGGGTGGCGGCCGGATTCGGAGGAGAGGGCGAAATTGGTGGCGGAGAAGGTGTTTTTTCGGCGAGGAGAGAGCTGTGGGGGTGCGCTGGGGTGCGGTGGAGCGAAGGAGATGCGCGGGCGCGGAGGGGAAGGCCTTTTCATGGCCGTCGGATGGTGTTGGCGTGGCCACGTATGAAACTCGGTCGTGCGGCGATTTTTGTCGGCTTCTCGAGCGCTCAGCAGTTGCGTGGCGTCGTCGCCTCGGTGGCAAGGGTTAGCGGCGTCCAGCGCGATGTCCCGGCGAGCTGAACGGGTCGGCAAGTCGGTGCCCGGCATTCAACGCGTCACGACAGAGGTCGCCGCTCTCCGGGTCGCCAATGACTCCGTTCCCCTTCACGTGGCGCTGCGGGTCAGAGTGGACGGCGGTGTACGGCTCCGCCACCGCCCTCGTCTAGCACGAGCCCACCGGCACGGCCAGCTGGAGTCGGCCTGCTCCTGTCGACCAGCGCGCGCAACGCGCTGAGGAAGAAGACAGGGGCGCGGCATGGGCCGAAGAGAAGGAAAAGAAAAGTAGTGGGTTGGCCTGGGAAGGGAATCCCGGCCCGCTAGCAAATCCGAATTTTTCTTTCTTTTTCTTTTTTTCCTATTCTAGGTGAATCCTTAATTGAATTTGGTGCTAAAGGCTTTTGGGGATATCCAAACTCCAAATAAAAACTCGAGGCGAAAAAGAGAAATTCAAACACTGGTCAAACTCCAAGTTTTAAGTTTTTGAAATTTTGAATTTTATTAAGCTATTTCTAGCTTTAGTTTCTTTTAAAGGAAAATTTAAAAAAATTGGCCTAAACTAGATTTGTCAAAGAAAGAAAGATTTTTTTTAACTTAACTTGTTTTGGATGTGACACATTTTGACTACTAAGATGCCTTAATGTATTGGGGCAATTGTAAAAGAGGTATTGCTTTGAAGCCTAATTTTGAAAACAGTTCACTTTTTCAAAGTTTACAAAATCTGTCCATTTTTTATGAGTAAAAAGAAAAAAAAAGAATGGACGATTTTCCCCTGTGTATGTGTGTACTCGTTCAGCCTCACCCGAACCGGCAAAAACCTGTGCTCCACTCTCTCTCGTGTTCTCTCCTTGGTTCCTCTCTGCTCTCTCTCTCTTAGAACCCTAACGGTGCGTGGGCCAGGGAGCACGGCAGGGCATCGAGGTGCGCGGGAAGGGGCTCCAGGCAGGGCGCGGCCGGCACGCGCGCAGGC
>BCLG01001737.1:15163-30859 GCA_001602295.1 Zoysia matrella
CGGCGGAGCGGCGCTCTCGCAGGCGCGGCGCACAGTCAGCACGCGGCCGGCGAGGCGCTCTCGCAGGCGAGCGGTCGACACGCGACAGGACAACTTTTGGAACCTCGTGCAGCGGCTCACCGGGAAGCCAGCAGCCGAGGTCAAGGTCGAGGACGGAGGATTCGGCGAGTACGACGGCCTCGACTGCAACGACCTGTGAATGGACCTGAACCCGGGATGCTTCTGAGCTTCTTGGAGGAGGAGCTCGATGTCTTCCAAGGAGTGGTTGCGGCTGATCACGACAACTTCTCGCCGTTGTTGCCGCTTGGTGGTTCAGCAAGGATGGATTCTTTTCTCCTTTTTTTTTTTTTTGTTTGGGTGATCACAGTAACGTTGGTTGATTCTTGCACCCTTGGATCAAAACAATAATCTGTAAATGTAAGGGTCACTTGTAGGATCTTTTGAAGGATCTGTAAGGTTGGATTCCTTGAATTACATCACTACCTGGAAGTACATGCTTAGTTCGTTATGATATATCTATCTTGAAACTGGTAAATTCGTTTCACTATGATGTTGAATGTGTGATACATATGCCATATTCAAGTACTAAGTTATAGTTGATAATATCTTGTCTCATGTTTTTGCTTTTTTGTCGAAATTATAGATAAATAATTGTCAAACTTTTCTTAAAATTTTGTCAAAATTTAGTTTATTGTAACATAATAAAAATTAGTTCAATTTAAAAATGTTTAGATTCATAATTATATTATGCAAGAACTAAATTTGCCATGTTCTATATAAATCGGACTGATTTTGTAAAGGGTATATCGGTCTTTTTACGTGTTATTTAACATCATTAGGAACTCATGACGGAACAAGACTTTCTTCTTCACTTGTTTTCAAAAAAGTGAACCAATTTTACAAACTCTGTAAAAGTAAACTATTTTCAGAATTAAGCTTGGAAACAGGATTTCTTTTGCAATTGCTCCTAAGGTTTTGGATAAGCATTCCATAAGTCTACATAGGAGGCATCGAATTTCATATGCTTGGCATCATAATTGAGCAGTTGAAACATCGAAATGGAGAGGGCATGGTTAGGAACACATCGCACATGTTTGTTTTAAACACCAAACCAGTAGTTAGATCCAATCACACACAGTCAAAAAACTATTTCTTCTAGAGGATAATGATGGAGCTAGACTCCGAAGTCAAAAACTAACTGCCGAACAAACCTATCGCCACGATCGCGATCGTGCTACTCACGAACCCTCTTACATCACCCACGACACTATCCGATTAATAAACTTCCCCGCGCACCCGCATGGTCAGCAAGAAAATGGTTGATCGATCCGTTGCCGTTTTCCTGAGCTGCGAACCACTTATTAACTGAATCCAAACATGTGGGCATGCATTGACAGATAGACTTGTTCAAGTCGTGATGAACCAAGCATCCAAGGCTGCGAAGAGTTAGGGCGACAAGTTAGCTGTGGAATCTGGCATGGATATTTTGCTGTGCTTTGCGTCGAGTGCAGGGTTCCAGGCGATGGAACATATGAGGCCTCCTTACTACGTTACGTCCCGTAACACATTGGTACATGGCCGGCGGATGGTGGTCGGCGCCGATATGTCTGACCTGTCGTCGAGCGCACACGCTCTCGCGGCGGATCCCACTTGCGGAGACGCCGGACAGCGAACAAGTCCTTGAGTCCTCTGATCTCTGAAGCAAGGAATCGGAGCATCTAAACGTGCCGTGGAGGAGTGGGCTAGCCAACTAGCCAAAGTGCTGAGGAGCTTGATGATACTCGTCGTGCACTTTTCCAGGCACAAGTGGATTGGCACGGTGCATTTTTCTAAGCTGGGATTTCGATTTTTCTGTATGGCTTGGGGGCCCGGCGGAAAACAAGCACGACAGCGACGTTGTGTCTTAATTTTGGGCATTGGTATAACTTAAATCCAAGACTAAGTTTAGTTGTTTACATGACGCTGATGTCCCAACAAAAACAGGGTACGCGCACGATACATAAAACCATATGGTGCCATACACCCAGTCGCAAAAAATTACTGGACAAATACAATCTCTGAGAACATCTCTAATGATTCTCTAAATCAAGTCCTTAAATAAAAATTTAAAACATGATTAAGAAAACATCATTCCAACCGTTTGGTATTTGAGGTTCTTAAATATAAGAACTTCTAAAATAGGATCTCTAGCACTCTACATTTGAGGAGTTGATTCAAACTTCCGAAACACCGAAACTCTGAGTTTCCAGTGAGTGCTCTGAACGTAACGATCATAAGAAGAGAAAAAAAAAAAAACCATGACTACTGGTAGTGCACAAGCGATAGGATCGATCCTGCTACTGTCCAAATGATAAAATAAATCGGCTAAGATGAAGATTAGAAAAAGTAGTGTCTGTGTTGAATTTTATTCGTTGAGTCATGACTTGACCTTTGATCTGGATGTAAGAGTGGCTTGTGATGGATTTTGTGCTGATTCTATTTGAAAATTATACAAATCAATGTCGTTTATAATGACATGGTTATATTTAAACATATTTTTAAATATAATTATTAGGAGTTGTTAGAGAGAAACAATTATTTTACTTCTAGTAGTTTTTGAAACTTTCTAAATCTAACTTTGAGAGTAAATATAATAAAAAACTGTTGAAGATGTTTCTAAAGACCGGCGGCAATTTCGCACCGATTAGCAGCTGCGCTAATTTGGCCAAAACAAACTCTCCAACCCCCCCCCCCCCCCTACTCCAGCGTCGGTCAAACCTAAAACAGATAAGGATTAATTTGATATATGTTATTATAATTTTTTAAAATTTAAAATATGTTATTTAAACTTACGTATCATTTTTTTTCCAGACTCTATACAGATGAAAAACATATTTTAATATTTGTAAAATTATAATGGTACCAATCTAATTTAGGGCAAACAGCCCCCGCGAAGAGCCCGTGACGGGACTCAACCGGGAACCGGAACAGCAACCGCAGCGGCGAGCCTAGTGCCTGGCCGTGTCCTTCCCCTCGAACGTATCTAGGTGACCGGATCTGCACGCGATGGCTATGCCTTCCTCGTCCTAATCCAAACTCTCCACACACTAACACCATAAATTCCACTCCCCGAGTTTTCAACCTTGCTTCCGCGCCGAGAAGGGCATCAAGGAAAAACTGCCGTTCCTCGCTCCGATCAGGCGGAAAGTCGGGTAGGAGCGGGCCCGGACTCGATCCGGCGTGCTAGTTGATCTCGACGTCTTGCGTCGCCGGGAGCGGACAATGGCCGGCACCGAGCGCGAGCAGGAGGACACGCTGGAGCGGGGGCTCCTCGCTTCGGAGGTGAGTTGACTCGATGGCTTTTAGTCTCGTTTTGCTTTCAGTTTCATCTCTCGATGGTCTGGTGGTTGTGTATGTCGATTCCGTACGATTAGCGTTTCGTGTGCTTGTGTTTAGCGATTCTCGATTCAGATGTTTTGGTGGGCTTGTTTGTTTAATTCATGGGGAAAATCGTACTAATTAAGTGGAACTTCATGTTTGATCTAGTACGGGACAAATCAGGATTGCTTCGGCTTAGTACAGCAGTACAACACTACATCGATGAGACTTGCCAATTTCAGTTGTGTTTCTAGTCAGAAGTGTGTAGTCATGTACCTACCTTTTACTGTATGCCTGAATAGTTCAGTTCGTCTTATGAACAGTTCAATTCATGATCAGGAAAAAATATCCTGTTCCAGGTCAAGGTTTCTGTTATTTCACTTTCCGTAAGCTGATGGAGCTGCGTTCTCCAACATACCAACATAATATTATGTTGCTTTCTTTGAGCATTAATGTTAAAAGCAAAGCATCTAACTCTTCCCGTGTCAATATAGAAATTCATAGTGCTTTATACTATCCTAAACTAAGCGATCCAAACCTGTCCATCAATGTATGATGGTAATGTTTTACAGCCCATGTACTATTTTTTGTAACGGGTTTGCTCAGCTATGTAATCTTGGTTTCAGGAACCCAACCAACTGGTGACGTACACTGGAGATGGTTCAGTTGACTTCTCTGGAAATCCTGTTGTGAAGGAACGAACTGGTAGATGGAAGGCGTGCCCATTCATATTAGGTAGTTTCCTGGAGTAATTCTGCTAAGTATTTGTGTGTATTCTTTGTTTACTTCTAATATATGATTCAATTAACTATCATTGGTTAATATACAGGAAATGAATGCTGTGAGCGATTGGCTTATTATGGCATCGCTACAAACCTTGTTACTTATTTGACAAAAAAGCTACACGATGGAAATGCCTCTGCTGCTAGCAATGTAACTACATGGCAAGGAACTTGCTATCTGACTCCCCTTATTGGAGCAATCCTGGCTGATGCATACTGGGGGAGGTATTGGACAATTGCAACATTCTCCACAATATACTTCATAGTAAGTCATCTTGCTCTGAAGTCTCATGGTATAATACAGCTTATATAAGAAGCCTACAAATTGAAAGCAGATATTATTAGGGTACAATTTCTCTTCTTCATTGTATATAACCTATAGTGCTTTGAACTTTCACACTTCACTAGTCCAATGCCCGTGCTTTGCTTCGGTGAAAGACAACTTGACAATTCACAGTTCTTAGTGCATGTATTTATATAAAATATTATAGTTAATACAAATGATTATTTATGAAAGAAATACAGAAGCGTGCACCATGGGATACCGAATGTTGAACTCCCGTGCCACCTGTTTGATAGACATGTTAAAGTGTTGGGACATCACCGTGAGTGAACATTAGCACCGCTTTTCAAACACAATCAAAAGAATACATGGCGGTATTCCAGTACCATGCAACTGGCTGCTCTGAAACATACAACTGACAAGTTAATATCAATTGATACTCCAGCAAGATGTTTCAGATAAGTAAAATTAAGATTCACTGAAGGAAGAACAAAATAATCCAGCCACAGCTCTGCAACAGCTGATAGTTCAGATAACATTGATCCAATTGCCAAGGTGTCACTACTACTCGGTGACCATAACCTTCTTTGACATCTCTAGTGTGCCCATGTTACTCTCAGCACCACGAGCATGAGATCCTTCTCACAGGCCTTGCCTGGCACATTTGAATGCCCAAACTGTTTTAATCCTTTATCTTCTTGTGTTAGGTGCCGGCTCGTGATGCTGAGAAATAAAGAAACCTTAGCTGTTGCAGTTCTTTGTTGTGCTAGTGAACCGAAAAATAGTCTTCCTATAAGAACCTGGAGGGTCATATGCAATTGCATCAATTAAAATGCTCAGAGGGACAAAAGGTAGTAGAATCAGGCATTCCAATTCAGACAGTAGCTAGCTGAATGCCATCCTGCAGAGAACAGGTCATTCCCTTTTATTCCTCCTATAATGCATAGGCAGAGAACAGGTCATTCCCTTAAAAAAAAATGATTCTGAATATGCGAGACCTGTCAATCATAAGTGGACCAAATAAATGACTTTCTGACAATTGTAATTCGCATGTCACTGATTCTAGTCCTAACTGAATTCATGAAAAGTCCTGATAGGCAGCTCTGAGAGTTCAGACCAATAATAGGCAGAGAACTTGATGAAAAAACGTATAGATTTTTACTAAGAATATTTCCGACACACTCTTTCACTTCCTGATTATAACTATACACAGCGCTACTATTTGGTTGACACACAAAGAGCTTAGAAAAATTTGACAAGCAGACAGTAAGAAAAATATGATGTTTTAGTGGCATCCGCCCACACAAAACAATTTAAATTAAGATCTTGTCTTTATAAGAAGACAATTTTAAACCAAGTTCAGTACCAATGAACATTAATGCTAATACTAATTGATTAATGATTTGATCATGTAAGACCCACTATTTATAAGTGCACCAAATAAATGTCTTTCTAGCAATGTTATTGGCATGTCACTGACTAAAAGTCCTAAAGAAGTTCATGATAACCAATTTCCTGAGCTTATGATCCAGCATATATTCAATAGGTGAAGAACTTAAGGAGCCACCCCGAACACCTAAGAACGTACTCCATCTATTTATCCATGCAAACTACAAATTTACTTTACATTGCATACAGGAAGCTGAAAAGAACATGATGCAAAAGTTAACATTTTGTCGCTGCCTCCAATTTCGCCGTAGGAGTTGCATCAAACATCCCCACTACCCAAAGAAATTTCACAAAACCATGTTATTTAGTACAGTAATATCAACAAAGTATAGATGTAGATAATCAAATGTCTACTGTGACTGTGTAAAACAATATGCCTGCTTATTACGTTCCATCCGCCTACATAAAAAAAAAACAGAAAGAGCTTGTTTGCAGCGCACAGGTTCTGATTATTGGTTAGAAAAATCTTTACTATTTAGACAAGGGAATTTTTTAATCACTCAGGTTTCAATTAAATGTAGTCAATAAGCTTCAAACTTAGAAAATTACTCGAATTGCAGCCTGGTCATACCTTCGTTCTTAATGATTCAGTAGAGAGGAAGGGATGGAGAGAGAGATCAGGAATTCACAGCTCAACCAAATCCTTCCGGACTGCCAATATTTCTTCAGAGCATAACAAACGTCTCTTAGGTAAATTAGGTAGATAACTGCAGCCCCGTAGCTCAGTTCTTCCAGTTCTGTCGGTGTTGCCGTAGCCACCTCCAACGTGACTGCTGGAGTGTCTGCTGAAGCAATCAATCACAGAAATCATCAAGAATCCAATCTCAAAGAGGGACGAGATTTACAGTCAAGTGCGCTCTCCCCTGAACCCCCACCACCAAAGAACCGATTTTGGATCAGACCGCACGAGTAAGTGGAAGAGAAACGAGCCTCACCTTGGAAGGAACTGACGGCTCCTGCCTTGCCTCTTCCTTCGACTGTCGCTGCACCTACTGCTGTTCCATGGGAGGGCCAACATCATGGGCGCAGGTTCTACATCCTGTGTGGCGCAGCCGGTGGACGGGCCGCCAAATCCGACGGCGATAGGGGGAGGCGGCGTTGGGAGGAGGCGGTGCCCGGGGGGTGGGGGGGGGGGGGGGGGGGGGGGGGGGGGGGGGGGGGGGGGGGGGGGGGGGGGGGGGGGGGGGGGGGGGGGGGGGGGGGGGGGGGGGGGGGGGGGGGGGGGGGGGGGGGGGGGGGGGGGGGGGGGGGGGGGTGGGGGATGGCGGCAGGAGGGGTAGGCAGGGCCGGCCACCGACGCGGCGTTGTTGGCGAGGAGCTGGGGTGGCAGCGGGAGGGGTAGGCGAGGCAGGGGCAGGCAAAGGTGCTCGGTGGTTGGTGGGGCCCAGCTGTCGGCGCAGCAATTTTATGAGGTGTACACCGGATTCACTGGCGGACGTTCGATTGAGATCTGGCGGTTGAAATTGCCTAGAGGCAGGCACACGAATCTCACTAGTTGAGGTTTTTAATGGAGTAGAGATATCTCCATGATGCATCTCCAACCTCTGTCAAGTTAAAGAATGTTCCCTTCCCCCAAATGAGAAAATAATAATTCAAGATGCCTTATTGTTATAGTCAACACGAAGTTTGATATTAGAAAGTGGTTGGACCCTTCCCCGCACCCTGCGCAAGCGGGAGCTCCATGCACTGAGGGCTGTCTTTTTTATATACATAGGAGTACTTTTTTGTGACTAACAAATAAGCCCTTAAAAGATCTATGTACTAGACCTCTTTCTCAATTCATATGTTACTCCTATAACCCTGTCAGTTTGTTATGTTTTAAGTTGACACCATATTTTAACTGTAGGGGATGGCAATTTTGACTCTTTCAGCATCAGTTCCTATGCTCATGCCTCCACCCTGTGAAGGATCCTTTTGCCCACCAGCAAGTCCTTTTCAATATACTGTCTTTTTTCTTGGTCTTTACCTTATTGCCTTGGGTACTGGTGGAATCAAGCCATGTGTCTCATCCTTTGGAGCGGATCAATTTGATGATACAGATCCAGCTGAGAGAATCCAGAAGGGTTCTTTCTTTAACTGGTTCTATTTTTCAATAAACATTGGTGCTCTTATATCAAGCAGCTTTCTGGTCTGGGTGCAAGACAACTTAGGATGGGGATTGGGCTTTGGCATTCCGACAGTATTCATGGGGTTGGCAATCATAAGCTTCTTCTCTGGCACATCACTTTATAGGTTCCAGAAACCTGGAGGTAGTCCTATTACACGGGTATGCCAGGTTATTGTTGCCTCTTTGCGCAAGTGGAATGTACATGTCCCTGAGGATAGCTCCCTCTTGTATGAGCTACCTGATGGAGTATCAGCAATTGAAGGGAGCCGGCAATTGGAGCACACTGATGAACTCAGGTAATCTCTTTGTAAGACCAAATTCTAAATCTTTCCACAAACCAGAACAATTTGCTAATTTGTAAATACATTCACACACTCTAAACATATTCATTGCTCATTTTTTTTTGTCAGGATTTAATTTTTATAAATTAAGATATATATATATATATAGCTATGCTAGCCTTTTTTGTTTGTTATTTCATCAAGCAGATTTATGACTTGAATCATACAATAGCTATTTGCTGTCTTGTCCAATAAAATATGTGAAAAAGCCAATGGACCCTAACGCTTTCCAATTGATGGATTCAGATGTTTGGACAAGGCTGCTACAATTACAGATATTGATGTGAAAGCTGATGACTTTACCGATCCATGGCGAATTTGCACTGTTACCCAAGTGGAAGAACTGAAGATACTGCTCAGGATGTTCCCTATCTGGGCAACAACTATAGTGTTTTCTGCTGTATATGCTCAGATGTCCACAATGTTTGTGGAACAAGGGATGGTGCTTGACCCATCCTTGGGTTCATTCAAGATTCCTCCAGCATCTCTATCTACTTTTGACACACTCAGTGTCCTTATATGTGTCATTATCTATGACAGTGTACTGGTTCCAATAGCTCGGAAATTCACTGGTAAGGAGAAGGGCTTTACAGAGTTGCAGAGAATGGGCATTGGCTTGGTAATTTCCATCATAACAATGTCAGTAGCTGCAATCCTTGAGATCAAGCGGCTGCAAGTTGCCAGGGATGCACACTTGGTGGATCAGAATGTACCAGTTCCATTGAGTATATTCTGGCAAATTCCTCAATATTTTTTGGTTGGCTTATCAGAGGTATTCACATTCATCGGGGCACTTGAGTTCTTCTACGATCAGTCACCGGATGCCATGCGAAGCCTCTGCAGTGCGCTCCAGCTCCTCACAACAGCTTTTGGGAACTACCTTAGCACGTTTATTTTGACAATGGTCGCATACTTCACAACAAGGGGAGGAAACCCTGGATGGATTCCGGATAACCTGAATGAAGGGCACCTCGATTACTTCTTCTGGCTTCTTGCTGGTCTCAGTTTCATAAACTTGGTCATATATGTCATCTGCGCCAAGAGTTACAAAAGCAAGAAAGCATCTTAAAGTGCTCTAACTGACAGGAAGTAGATGGTGTCATCGTGGATACGGCACTCCACAATCTGTAAATATATTTCCCGCAACATGAAAGTACAAACCCTTGAGTAACTACAAGCTCTTTCTCATTGTAATTGATGTTAAGCTGATTGTACATCATCGTTTCCTCATCGTGTATGTATGTACCTTTTGAATAACTGTCGTGTGGATAGAGTCACGTGATTCTACTTTTCTATGGGTGTCTGATTTGATTCCAGTTTTTTTTTTCTGGATATAATCGTGGTGATCACCTTGATTTGAAGGATGGCCGCTTTTTACCGGGCTCAAGTTTGTCTCGACGCGGAGTACGTGTCAGTTATGGTGTCTGTCTCATGCCAAGATTTGCCGCTCCTGTTGGTCGCCTCCTTGCGTGCTTCGTTTCGCGCTCAGTTGACTCGTGCTCCAGTCGTGCTCGCAACCCCAGCGCGACACCGCATCTGTACAAGGCGTCTGTCAGCTGCTCCGCGTCATCTTAACGATACAGCTTCTGCTTGCCCTACGTGAATCCTGATGCCCGCTGCGTTGACTGCGGCGCTTTGCGCCCAGTACGAAGCCGATTTCAGGCCGAACATGACGATCGTCTTCAAGGCTCTGCAGCCCTTTATACAAGCCCAAACGAGTTATTTGGACCCATTTGATCTAGTAGCCACTCCGGCTCCTTTTTGTATTGAACCTCTGCTTCAGCATCAGACATCAGCTAAAATATTTGTAGCCGTAGATATTATGCAAGAGTATTTTTTTATGGCATCTACAAGACTATAACAGATTATTGGGGTGGCGACGTGCAAGAGAAGCCGGAGTGGCGAGGCGACGTCGGCAGGCAACGGCACGACGGCATCGTCGGCATGGGTGATGAGAAGCACAGCGGGAACTGATCGACGCCTTCGCCGTGTAGGCAGAATTTTCCTGTTACTGGAAGTAATAAGATAACCTGACTGGTCCTCTGAATGTCTCCCATGGGCGATCACTTTCGTTTCTATAGGAGTGAGGCCCTTCTATAACTATTTTTCGCTGTGAAGCGCTACCGAACCTGCTAGAGCTGGCATTTTTCGCTGTGAAGCGCTACCGAACCTGCTAGAGTGGTACCCAGGCTGGTGATCCGGATGGGGGGTCACGGGCGTTCACGTGCCGGCCACATGCCCATGTCCCCGAGTGGAAGGCCCCACGCGCTCCCGTCCCCGAGGACACGGCCACGAGCTCGGCCACCTCCCCAGGAAAGAAGTATTTCTAATAGAGGAAAAGAAGACCAAGTTGCACGGCCGGACCACGTCGCGTTCATAACGCTAGTACGAGCTAGTTGTATTCTAGGAGTATTTTAACTAGCTTTCATTGGAAAATGCTAGTAGCATTTGCGTTGCGTGCAATATCTTGATTGCTCAACGGCTCGAGCTCGAGCACATCCCGAAGAAAGAAATACTATTTCTAAGAGACAGGAGAAAAATCAGACCAAGTTGCTGGGGAAATAGGGAGAAAGTATTTTGATTGCTCAAAGCAGCAGCCTGGTGGTACATGCTGGGGAAGTGAACCTCCCATAAAAAGTTAGCGCCATGTTGCCAACGAGGCTGTGGAGGTCGTCAGGCTAATGGCGCGTTTAAAAAAAAAATGCGGGGTCGAATTAGGCTTCGACACCTCCCGTTGCATTGCTGCGCGCTCCCCACTCCACTCCTGTGCCTGTAGCGCGCCGCGCCGCGCCGCGCCGCGCGGGGGCATGGGCGCCATGTCGGCTTCCGCGAGCCCCGACCCCGACCCACGTCCCCGCTATTTATGCAGCGCTGCTGCTAGCGCTACCCGTTTAGTCGCCGGAGGCGGGGCTTCCTTCATTCCGAGGCTCTCACTTCGCAGTCGCGCCTCTCCGCTGCCTCCCTGTAGGTTTTCCCCGCCCCTCCTCTCCGCTCCTCCGCTTCCCAGCTTCGTTGATGTCACTTCGCTCATCCGTGTGGATTGCGCTGCTGTGATTATCGTATCTCAGGGTTCTTGGAAACGGATAGTGTTGAACGGTATGATGCCCGGTTGCTGTGTCTTTCCTTCTTTTGATTGGGGCAGTTAGAATGTGACGATGGGTCGAAAGATGATGTTTTTTCGTCGCTTGTTAATTGGGGAAAGCCAGGGGTGGGGCTCCTGACGTCATAATCATCGATTATATCTGCTTGCTGCAATTGGCAAAATCAATGGGTTAGGGCGTACTGGGATTAGCTCAGACACAAAAGAAGAACGAATCCCGTTTCTGGGATCCCCGGTGACACTAGAAAGAATTGCGCCTGTCCCTGTTTAGCTGATATGGTATCTTCAGATAAAGGAGAAGGCAGTTGCTGAGAGTCTTTTTCTTGGCTTTTGGAGTGCATCTTGATTCTAGACGCAGCACTGTCCATGTTACGATTTGTCACTATAGAAAGTGGATAGGAACGAAAGGGAAGGGGACGGAAAGGAGAAGAAATCAGCATCCTTTTTTATCTGCTTCGCTTGGTTGTCGTAGGTGAGGTCTTCATGGACTGGATTACTGATTTTGGGTTTCTCTCCAAAGTCAAAAGAATAATGTTTTTTGGTGTTTATACATCATATTAAGTCATTTTTCGGTAGGTTCTTAATTTTCTCTTATAACTATAGTTTTTCTCTGAATTTGTGTTGAAAGTTGATTGTTGAGTTGTGCTGCCTTCAGAAAAACAGGAACCCTTTTCTCATGTTGCAGAAGTGAAAACCTCAAATTCTCATGTTTTAGACAAGAACCTGAAATGCCTACTACTGGATATCCCAAACAAAATTAGTCGTCGTTTGTCTAAGGATCCATTTTAATTAGTTGAGAGGCAAAAGGTTTTTTTTTTTTGAGTATTTCATTATCATTTCCTGGGTAGATTTTTTTTAAAACAGTGAAAGCATATACTACACGAAGAAAGGGCATAATTTAACAAGACCCAGTTACCCAATAGTATATTCACTTTGATTTGCATGGGTGTAGAAGTTTATGAAACCAAAATGTACAATAGTTAGGACTTCATTTATGTATTGGTACGGATCACCTATAAGAACTAGTTTTGTTAATAATTAATAAACATGGGAAGTCCAATTGGCAAGAGGCAACTCCGTGATGCCTACTATTCGGATAAGGACTTCAGCATTTCTTGATAAAATTTTAGGTAAAAGGGATGTTGCACGCACATCTGGTACATTGAATAATTCTTTTGTTTCTGCAAATTACTATGTACGAGTAGTGATGGACCTTTCTAATGTGCTAATTCTTTTTCTGTTACTCATTTACCAGTTCAAAAGGAGTAATATCCAGTGGATAAAACTCTTTAGTGGTTCAAGTACTGATTGAGATACAAGAATGTCTTCCTCGAGGCCTGCTTCCAGTTCTTCCAGCCGGACTCGTCAGAGCTCCCGGGCAAGGATATTAGCACAAACAACCCTTGATGCTGAGCTTAACGCAGAGTATGAAGAATCTGCTGATTCCTTTGATTATTCCAAACTGGTTGAAGCACAGAGGACTGCTCCACCGGAGCAGCAGGGCCGTTCAGAAAAGGTCATAGCCTACTTGCATCATATTCAGAGAGCAAAGTTAATCCAACCATTTGGTTGCTTGTTGGCTCTTGATGAGAAGAGCTTTAGGGTTATTGCATTCAGTGAGAATGCACCAGAAATGCTTACCACGGTCAGCCATGCAGTACCGAATGTTGATGAGCCCCCGAAGCTAGGAATCGGCACCAATGTTCGCTCCCTTTTCACTGACCCTGGTGCCACAGCACTGCAGAAGGCACTAGGATTTGCTGATGTTTCTTTGCTGAATCCTATCCTTGTTCAATGTAAGACCTCCAGCAAGCCATTTTATGCCATTGTTCATAGGGCAACAGGTTGTCTGGTGGTAGATTTTGAGCCTGTAAAGCCTACAGAATTTCCCGCCACTGCTGCTGGTGCTTTGCAGTCATACAAGCTTGCTGCCAAGGCAATCTCAAAGATCCAGGCACTTCCAGGTGGAAGCATGGAGGCCTTATGCAATACTGTTGTTAAGGAGGTCTTTGATCTTACAGGTTATGACAGAGTTATGGCTTACAAGTTTCATGAGGATGAGCATGGTGAAGTCTTTGCTGAGATCACCAAACCTGGTATTGAGCCTTACCTTGGCCTTCACTATCCGGCCACTGATATCCCTCAAGCTGCCAGGTTTCTTTTCATGAAGAACAAAGTCCGAATGATCTGTGATTGTCGTGCAAAATCTGTAAAGATTATTGAAGATGAGGCAGCCTCCATTGATATTAGCTTGTGTGGTTCGACTTTGAGGGCACCGCATAGTTGTCACCTTCAGTATATGGAGAATATGAACTCCATTGCATCCCTTGTCATGGCTGTTGTAGTTAATGAGAATGAAGAGGATGATGAAGCGGAGCCTGAACAACCACCACAACAGCAGAAAAAGAAGAAACTGTGGGGTCTCATTGTTTGCCACCATGAGAGTCCAAGATATGTCTCGTTTCCACTGCGGCATGCCTGTGAATTCTTAGCTCAAGTTTTTGCTGTTCACGTAAACAAGGAGTTTGAATTAGAGAGGCAGATACGAGAGAAAAGCATTCTGCGTATGCAAACAATGCTTTCTGACATGCTGTTCAAAGAAGCATCTCCCCTGAGTATCATATCTGGAAGTCCAAATATCATGGACCTAGTGAGGTGTGATGGTGCTGCTCTTTTGTATGGGGACAAAGTATGGAGGCTAAGTACTGCTCCAACTGAGTCTCAGATATGTGACATTGCCTTCTGGCTTTCAGAAGTTCACAGGGACTCCACTGGCTTGAGTACTGATAGCCTCTATGATGCTGGATATCCAGGAGCTGCTTCCCTTGGTGACATGATTTGTGGAATGGCTGTAGCTAAGATCTCTTCCAAGGACATTCTTTTCTGGTTCAGGTCACATACAGCAGCTGAAATAAAATGGGGAGGTGCCAAGCATGACCCATCTGAAAAGGATGACAGCAGAAGGATGCACCCAAGGTTGTCCTTCAAGGCATTTCTTGAGGTTGTCAAGATGAAGAGTTTGCCATGGAGTGACTACGAGATGGATGCCATTCACTCACTGCAACTTATACTTAGAGGTACGCTGAACAACGCCAGCAAGCCGCCCAGGGTATCTGGTCTAGATAACCAGATTGGCGAGCCCAAAATTGATGGACTTGCTGAATTACAGGCAGTGACAAGTGAAATGGTTCGCCTGATGGAAACAGCAACTGTTCCGATCTTGGCAGTTGATGGCAATGGATTGATCAATGGTTGGAACCAAAAGGTAGCAGAGTTGACAGGACTGAGAGTTGGTGAGGCTATAGGAAGACACATACTTACACTTGTCGAAGAATCTTCTGTACCAACTGTCCAGCGGATGTTGTACTTAGCTCTACAGGGTGAGTGGAATCATTCTAGCTGCCTTTTCCTGGTGTTTTACTTTTATGTTAATTTCATAACGTAAGTTGTAATTATTTTTTCATAGAGTAAAATAAATGTTCAGGACCTAGTTGTTATAATGATAGGTTTGATAGTCATATTGAGTCCTCACGGAAAAATGACAATTTGAGAGTATTTTTATGGGAAAAATAAAACAGGCAATGCTATGTGTTGCTTTCTAAGTATTTCATCATCTGTGCAGGCCGAGAAGAAAAGGAAGTTCGATTCGAAATGAAAACTCATGGCTCCAAGAGGGAAGATGGCTCTGTTATCTTGGTTGTAAATGCTTGTGCTAGTCGTGACCTTCATGGCCATGTTGTTGGGGTGTGCTTTGTAGCCCAAGATATGACTGTTCATAAGTTGGTCATGGACAAATTTACTCGGGTTGAGGGAGATTACAAGGCAATAGTTCACAATCCAAACCCACTTATTCCTCCTATATTTGGTGCCGATCAATTTGGATGGTGTTCTGAGTGGAATGCAGCCATGACCAAGCTTACTGGGTGGCACAGAGATGAGGTGGTAGATAAGATGCTCCTTGGTGAAGTTTTTGATAGTAACAATGCTTCCTGCCGTTTGAAGGATAAAGATGCATTTGTACGCCTTTGCATCATAATCAACAGTGCATTAGCTGGTGAAGAAGCAGAAAAGGCTCCATTAGGCTTCTTTGACCGGAATGGGAAGTACATTGAGTGTCTTCTCTCTGTGAACAGAAAAGAAAATGAAGATGGTGTTGTCACTGGAGTGTTTTGTTTCATTCATGTTCCTAGTGATGAGTTGCAGCATGCACTACATGTGCAGCAAGCCTCAGAACAGACTGCACAGAGGAAGTTGAAGGCTTTCTCCTACATGCGGCA
>BCLG01001737.1:30869-44646 GCA_001602295.1 Zoysia matrella
TTACAATCAAGCTTACATTTATAAGAGTTGGTATCAACTTTATAAGTCACATTGTGTCAGCAGGTCAAGTTGCTTGGATTTGGAGATGGTTGAATTTCTTCTGCAAGATGTTGTGGTGGCTGCTGTGAGTCAATCCCTGATAGCTTGCCAGGGGAAAGGGATCAGAGTCTCATGCAACTTGCCGGAGAAATTTATGAAGAAAAAAGTTTACGGGGATGGCACTCGACTCCAGCAGATCCTCTCTGACTTTCTGTTCGTTTCGGTGAAGTTCTCTCCTGTTGGAGGTTCTATTGAGGTCTCTTCAAAGCTGACTAAGAACAGTATCGGTGAAAACCTTCACCTCATAGACATGGAACTTAGGTACCCTAGGCATACAATTTTTCATGCATTCACTTGTTTCTTTTCAAAAAGTACTTTTTAAGTATTCATGATACAAAGAGAGTCACCCTTGTGTTTATGGTTTTTCAGGATTAAGCACCACGGCTCAGGAGTCCCAGCAGATATATTGTCATATATGTATGAGGAGGACACTAAAGAGCAGTCAGAGGAGGGCTTGAGCCTTCTTGTTTCTAGAAACCTTCTGAGACTCATGAATGGCGATGTCCATCATCTAAGAGAAGCTGGCATGTCAACTTTCATCCTCACTGCTGAGCTTGCTTCTGCACCATCAGCCAGTGGACACTGAAGCCAGAATATGAAGTGGAACGAGACGAGCTGAGGTAATCCACAGAAGCTGGTTGTTAAACCTTTTAATTTTCCTTACGCACTAAATCTTCTTGAAACTCTGAGACTTGGTTCTACAGCATGCAAATGTTCAATTCTTTGGGTAAGGTTAAAACTCTTTGTGTTTTTCAAAACATCATGATATGGATTTCCACTGAATAAACTACTCACATTCAACCTAGCTATTACTGAGCAGAAGAGGAACTAAATCGTCACTGATTTTGATTAATGAGTTTATGCAAATTGTGTTGCTCTAGACTTCAACTGATGTCTTCCACTAGTGCCAATGTCTTCAGCTGTTTTTTTTTTCTTTTTCAAATAATTTTGTTTTCTGCACTTGACGCACTTTCATTCCTATGTCGTTTCAGATATCGGCGTTGTTGTGGATGATGGAGAATACTGGACCCTGTAGTAGGCTCACTGACTGCATAAACAAGTTCGGTCAGTGGGGCTGTTAGTGAAGTAGCGAATAAGTCACTGGCATAGCTGGTTCTGTACTTTCGTTGTGTGTGTCTGCTGTGTAATTGTCAAGTTCAAATTACATGAAAAACGCGCAGATCTACCTGCAGCTTTGTTTTCCCCCAAAAAAACGGAAGAAAATGGTTCTACTTTCAAACCATTAACTATCAGTGCTTGAGTATTCATCGTCTGACAAATAATTTCTATATGATCACTGCTTGAGTATTCAGAGAATTGCAGTGCCTTGATTATGGTCTATGGATGGGAAACGCTGTCCTCTTAGCTTATTCGCATTGATCGGAGACCTTTTTTGCTAGTAATCCTCATTCCTCAATCGAGCACCCTGTCGCTGCGAGAAGCATTACACTGTGCTGTCGTACCAGCATTCATGGAGATCACGGTGATCGTGTGAGCCTCGAGAGTCAGGTACTACGTAGCCGGGGACGGAAGTCCACTTTGGGTCGATTTAGCGGCTGGAGCCTCGCACTCGCTGTCTGATTATCCTCGAGATGTCACCGTTGTCCAACGGAACGAGGCAAGGACGGTGCTGTTCAGCTGCTGCTATCGCTCCATTAAAATAAAAAAAAGGTTTTGAAAATGCTCAACGAAGCGGACAAGTTTGATTATCAGAAAGTTCAGAAACATAATGAGTTGCATTAAGTACGTTTAGACTGAACACAGGAAAAAAAATAGATAGAGAGTAAACGCCCCGTGGCGTTCCCATCCAAACCCACCCCCGATTGGTGGCCTGTGGCACGGAACGTTGGCTCTTGACTTCTTGGCTGTGCAAAATGGGACCGTTACTTGCAGCTACACGCGACAGGACTCCTGTCGCCGACTCGCCGTTGCCTCCCGTGAAACGGGACAGTTCAACCGCTGTCTGTCCGATACCTCGCTTGATCAAACCAGTGGATGCCCTGACCAACAGTCTAACTGGGAGACCAGGCAAACCGGGAGACAGAGACCTGAGCTTTAATTCAAAACTGCGCTAACGTCCCGCGAAGAGCACGAGCGGTGGTGCTGCAGTACTCCTAATTTAACATGACGCGGCCCTCCAGGCGCTGATAAGATCGTCTAAAACCATACCAAACCCGCAATAGGAGTAGGCTCGCCTGAAAAAGGTGCAAGATCCACTGCATATACACAGTCAAACAACAGCGGCATACTGGTGTCATCTCATTACATCAAACATGATGATCTTCTAAAGATTTCAGAAAGAAGGACATAGCTGCCACCGTTACTGTTGACATAGAAAAGGTTCGAATCAATGCACCACGTGCACGTCCGTGTGTAAAACGATGTGATCGTCTGAAAGATCAAGCTCGAAAAGGACTCAATCGGAGCGAGATCTTTTTAGAGTTGATCTGGACTCGCCAGGCCAGCAGGATCGCTTTTATTCGTCATCAGGACGATAAAAGAACAAAAATTAAGGTTTCAAATAAATATAGGGTAAAAAAGATAAATGTAAAGACATCTTTGACTGACGATTGGAGGGGTAGGTTTCTCAATTCGCCTTAGACCTCTTTATATAGAGGTGAAATGGTTTTTATCTCGTGAAACCACGGATCTATTAATTACGAAACAAATTACATTTGATTTGATGTAAAAACTACCAAAAACTGACTTTGGGTATGGATACTTCGGCCCTGGGCAGAACACTCCGGTACCAGACATTTCAGCATCGCCGAACATTCTGATGGGCTAAAATTTGGTTTAAAAAAGGTCAGCCAGAGTCTTCGGCACTATCTCAGCTATTTTTGTTAAGACCGTAATTTACTCGTTCCATATTTCGATCTCGTCGAAGGCTACATTTTAAAAATTTCAAATAATAAATTTGGCTTCATCTTTCTGTTGTTTAAAGCACTTCTTTCTTTCATGTCTTAAAAACATGTTAAAAAATATTTTTTACAAAATAATTGTTATAGAACAAAATTTAAATATTTTTTATCGTATTCAACCTATCAAACCGAAGCGTTCGATCTATGAAAGAAGCGTTCGATCTATGATAGAATTTTCGGTCGTTCCAAATTACAAATTTTAAATGTAAACAGTTAAAGTCTGATGAAGAGTAAAATGGCCGCCGTGTCGTCTGAACTCTGAAGGCCGGTCTCCTTGCCCGACCCAAGTCGCCGGCCGGCAAGGGTTCCCTTGCAGATACGTGTATCCAACCCGGCCTCGGCTGGCACAACCCAGCCATGGCCATGGGACCAGTTTTGAACAGTACATCTCCCAACCCAAAGAAAGTTACTACTACAGTCCTAGTACGTCGTCGACTCGTGCAACATACGAAAAAAAATAAAAGCTTATCCGGGCACGCACCCACGCCGCGAATCGGCGTCCCCCGATCCCCGCAGCCCGAGCGCAAAGCACCAAAAAACGAGCTGGGATTGGGAACAGGGCGCGACGACGGGGGCAAAAAAAAAAAAGAAGAAGCGATTTCCTTGGTTTCTCTTTCCATTTTCCCTTTTTCGCCGGGCGCTCGGGGCCGGCTCGCTGTCTTTCCGGTCTCGTCTCACACGCACCTCCACCGCCCCGAATATGCTTCCCCCAGCCGCGCCGGCCGCACCCTGATCCCCCGCCCCCCTTCGTCCCTTCCCTTCCCTTCCCGTCCCCCCACGGCCGCCACTGCCACGCCTCCTCCGCCGCCGCCGGATCCATCCGCGCGGGTGTCCTCCAGCTCCCCCTGCCTGCGGCCTCTGACCGCGCGGCCCCGCGGTCCCCACCACGCGCCCTTGCGTATACCGCCCTCCCTGCCCGCATCGCGCTCTCTCTCTCGCCCCCGGCGGCTCAGCTTGGCTTTGTCTTGGCTTGAGTCCGCTAAGCTAGGGTTTCAGCGATTGGACAGGGGCCCTGCTCGGGAGCGTAGTTCCGCGCTCGCCTCCGCCAGCTCGTTTCGCCCTAGGGGTTGCTCCTGCAGGCGCGCGATTCGAAGGGGCTCACGCTCGGGAAGCTTCGTCTGCGCTAAGGGCTTCTCGTAGGAGCGGCGCCGATCTGCGGGTGCCTCTCGAGTCCCTGAGGGAAAGGCGCATCGGCATTGGGCGCCCTCTCGAGTCCAGGAAGGGGTGGAGCTTGGAATCAGCTCATCTGGAGCTCGGCCCTCTGCGTAAGCATTTTCTTTCGGGTTAGCTGATATTGGAGGGAACCATGTCGGAGAACATCGATCTGGTGCTCGAGTTCCTGCGGAAGAACCGGTTCGCGAAGGCGGAGGCCGCCCTCCGCGGGGAGCTCACTGGTCGGGCTGATTCCAATGGCCCGACCACGCAGCGGCGCGTGGCTGATCCGAAGGAGGAGGACGAGGAGCAGGAAGGCTCGGAGGTGGGCTCCAGTGCGGGGCTGCCCAAGGGTGCTGCGTCAGTGAGGAGTGTGGACTCATCCAGGGAGTTCATCGTGAAGGAGATTGATGTAGGAGCCATGCCGAATGGGTCGGACGGAAGGAAGGGCTCGGGGACCAGCCAACCTCAAGAGAACAACATGGGGGATCTGTATCCTTGGAACTTCAGCATTGCTAACAGCACGGCTGAACAGTTGGCTAAGCTTCTTGTGTCGGAGGAGGTGCCAAGGCATCGCCGTGGTCAAATGGTGACAGAGAAGAGGGATAGAGGTGTTGGGACCGAGCAGCCTGGTCCGGTGCTGGAGCAGAAGGCCTCTTCTGGAAGAGGGAAGGGAAAAGTTGATGCTGCAGGGAGAAGTGAAATCAATGACCAGGGTCATTCCAGGGATAAAAATCTGGTTCCAGAAAAAGAGGAGCACATGAATGGTTGCACAGTCAAGACAGTTCTTCCGTTCCCTGCAGAAAATCCGTCATCTAGTTACAATAGTACACAACACGAAAATGAGAGGAAAGAAATGAAGAAGGGCATTAATGCAGATGTTGGAAAAACAACAAAAGGACAGGTTGATGATGGAACCAGGCAGTACTACTTTGAAAAGTCCCTGGATACGGACCAGGTGGCTGACCGTTGCTTCGATCTGCAGCTTGTTGGAGATAACCAGCGCGAGGAGCTTCCAAAACTACCGCCTGTTAGGCTTAAGTCTGAAGATAAGCTAGTCAATATGAACTGGGAGGAAAAGATCAATCATCATGGTTCTGGAACTAAACAATCAAGCGATGATCATGCCTTTATGATTGGATCTTTTCTTGATGTTCCCATTGGACAGGAAATAACATCTTCAGGTATTTCGCTGTTGAAATCATTTGCTATCTGTCAACATGCTAGTCTTGTAAGAAATATGATACTAATATGAAAGATTTATGCATGTAAGAAATATAACAAGATGAATGATTTATAATGCCTAACCATTATATCAACACAGCATAATGTGAGCTTGATTTGATACACAAAGAAACCACATTATTCACTTACTCATAAGGATCATTGGTTGATATATTTTCATGACTCCATAAGCGATTTATTTTCCACCATCTGCTAGAAAACTTTCCATCATATAAGTTGATCATTCAATATGGTCTGCTGATTATATTTAACTGATGCGTTGGTTTGCTAATTTTTGCGTTTTGATATGTTAACATATTCAGGTGGAAGACGTACAATTGGCAGTAGTTGGTTATCTGTCAGCCATGGTATTGCTGAGGATACTTCTGATCTGGTATCTGGTTTTGCAACCATTGGTGATGACTCACTTGAATATCCGAATGAGTATTGGGATTCTGATCAGTATGACGACGACGACGATGTTGGTTACACTCGACAACCAATTGAAGATGAAACCTGGTTTCTGGCACATGAAATTGACTATCCTAGTGACAATGAGAGGGCAACTGGTCGCAATAGTGGTCCTGATCGACATGATCGCCCTGCAAAGGATGAAGATGATGACCAGTCATTTGTTGAGGAAGATTCTTACATATCCGGTGAGCAATATTTTCCCGGAAAGAATGTTGCACACATAGGTACTTCTCAGGGGACAATGATGCATGGAGTTCCTGATAGTGATATTATGGCTCAGTACGATGGCCAGCTTTTGGATCCTGAAGAGCTTAACTTGATGCATTCTGAACCAGTATGGCAGGGTTTTGTTTCGCAGAACAATGAACTGGGCATGCTGGGGAATGGAAAATTCCTTAACGACTCTGAACGAGTCCATCCCGATGATCCTTTTGTAGAGGATGATCAGCATGGCTCGGTTAGGTCAATTGGTGTTGGTATAAGCAGTGATGCTGCTGACCTTGGTAGTGAGGTACGGGAAAGTCTGATTGGAGGTAGCAGTGAAGGCGACATTGAATACTTCAATGAGAGCAGCCTGAATGTTAGTGGAAAAAGACATTCCCTGCAGGAAACTGAAAAGAAGAGAGTAGGTGCTAAAGGAGTGAAACATGACCAGACCAATCTACCACCAGGAGCATCTGATGTTGGATTTTCTTTTCCACCACCATTGCATTCAGGAAAACCTCATGATCCTGATGCTAAACCTTTGTGGTCAAAGAAGGATGATATTTATTGCATCAATGATCTTGATGACTGTCAAAATGGTTTGGTGTCAGATGATATGCTTGCCACATGGAGGAAAAAGAGTAGTGAGTCTTCTGTAAGGAGTTCTAGAGATGAAATTACCTCTGATGTTGTTAGATCAAGAAATTCAAGTGTAGCAGATGATGAAACCGAGGACGCACCAAATGCTCGGCATCACAAACTAGATGATGCACAAGAAGAGGATACTGCAACCACCTTTGATGATGAGGAAGCAGCAGCTTTGCAAGAGCAAGTTAGACAGATAAAGGCGCAAGAAGAAGAATTTGAAACATTCAATCTGAAGATTGTGCACAGGAAAAACAGGTAATTTTCCTGTTCATTTGTAGATCTTTGTAACATTACACTTAATTTGGCTGCAGCATGAAAAGAATGCGAAGGCTTTTAGTTTTCCATTGCGTTCCCTGTGTCGATATTTGCTATGAAGCGATGGCATTTGATTTTTTGTAGGTTTTATTATATTTTTCTGACATTGTCACCTGTTTACGATATAACAGAACTGGCTTTGAAGAAGACAAAAACTTCCATGTTGTTCTCAATTCTGTCATTGCTGGCCGATATCATGTCACAGAGTTTCTAGGCTCAGCTGCATTCAGCAAAGCTATTCAGGCACATGATTTACACACTGGAATGGATGTATGTGTTAAGATAATTAAAAATAATAAAGATTTTTTCGACCAGAGCCTTGATGAGATCAAGCTTCTGAAGTATGTTAACAAGCATGATCCTGCTGACAGGCACCACCTTTTGCGTCTGTATGACTACTTCTACTACCGGGTAAAAAAGAGTTTTATTGAATATATCTGTTTTCGTTGTTATATCATTTTTGCTGGGTATTGAATTTATCATAAGATACCACTTCCTGGAAATATATTCTTAATGAGATGCTGTAGTAAATATTACATTGTGTTGTGGTAGTTTTTAATTTTAACATAGTATACATGTCTTGTACTCCACTCTTAGGCCTCCTTTGGAACGCATGAATTTCACTGGAATCAATTTAATTTCACAAGAAAAAACATAGGAAATGGGAAAAATTCTCGTGTTCCAAAGTGGCCTTTGTTGTAAAATTAAGGGTTTATAATAGATCGTGTTTTGTCATGCGATATTTCTAGCGTTCTCAAACATTTCCTGCTCTGTTTTTATCCAATTTTCATGAAGCTATTCCAGTTTTTTTTTTATGTTCACGGTAACATTTAGCAAATTTTTTTATTTTAAAATTTTATTTATGGAGGAATTGAGATTATTCAAATGTGATCCATTAGAGAGGCTCATATTCATTTGTATTCCCGAAGCATTGATTTTGTGAATTGTAACATATCTGTCATGTTTAGTGTCAGACTTATTCCAAACCTGTTTCTGTGGGTCCATTGCTGGTAGATTCTAGTTGGGTCGTGTTGTAAAAGTTTCTCTAATGACTTCATCCGCTTGAATTGCTAGATAACTACTTGTTGATAGAGAATAAGAACTGAGACTGTACTGATTAATTCAAGATTGAAAATTGAACTGGATCTGGATTTCAGGGTTGAAATGAACCTTTTTAATTTTTTTTCTTTCCTTCTAAATTTATGTAATATCAGATTTAGGCAATTCAGTTGCTTTTGCTTATTTCAAGTATTGTTTACAGGAGCATTTGTTGATTGTCTGTGAACTTCTGAAGGCAAATTTGTATGAGTTCCAAAAGTTCAACAGGGAATCAGGGGGTGAAGTTTACTTTACAATGCCACGGCTGCAGGTATGACTGAGCTAATGCCCACTAATGTTGATTTTATGCTTCTCTACTGGTAATCAGATGTGATGGTAAATGCTATAAAATTTTCCTTGTGCAGTCAATATCTATTCAGTGTCTAGAGGCGCTGCAATTTCTGCACAGTCTTGGTCTAATTCACTGTGATTTGAAGCCTGAGAATATATTGGTAAAAAGCTACAGTAGATGTGAAGTGAAAGTCATTGACCTTGGGAGTAGCTGTTTTGAGACAGACCATCTATGCTCGTATGTGCAATCTCGGTCATACCGTGCACCTGAGGTCATATTGGGATTGCCTTACGATAAAAAGATAGATATATGGTCACTTGGATGTATACTAGCAGAACTTTGCACTGGCAATGTAAGTAGTTACTTCATTCGAACTCTTTATTGTTCTTACCGGTCACTGCTGTTCTCATTTCTGTCTTGGTGTTTTTGTGATGTTCAGGCAATGTAAAAGATTAAAAAAAGTAATCAGTTCTGCAAGTTAGAAACCTACTAATTGCTGAAACAAAAGAAAACAGATCTTTTGAAAGTCCCCCCCCCTCTGTTATCCTCTATTTGATCATGTGCTTAATGTAGTAAGATGTTTATTTAAAGGTCAGTGACCACTGCTGATGAAATAAAGTGACATAGGGAAAGATGTTACTTACAAATATGCAAATCCTTATTGTGATATTTTATGCTGGAAGATTTATTGTTCATCTAATATCGTGTTTCATGCTTGTATGGAGTTCAGTAGCTGATTTATGGGTCCTATGCTTTTTTTTTTGCAGGTCCTTTTCCAAAATGATTCTCCTGCAACATTACTTGCACGTGTGATTGGCATCATTGGCTCCATAGAACAAGCTATGCTTGCACAGGGACGGGATACCTTCAAATATTTCACAAAAAACCACATGTTGTATGAAAGAAATCAGGTTTGTGCTCGTCAGCAGTTTGTTGCGTTGTCATCATAATCATTTAGTACTAGTATTTATGTATCTCCTAACATAGATGATCTGAGCAAATTCCTCCTTGTGTTTTAATAGTATTTAAGCTTGCATTTGGTTTTGTGCTTCAGGAAACCAATAGGCTTGAATACTTGATTCCGAAAAAGACATCTTTGCGACACCGTTTGCCTATGGCTGATCAAGGGTTTATTGAGTTTGTTATGTACCTTCTTGAGGTAAACCCAAAGAAGCGCCCAAGTGCCTCAGAAGCATTGAAACATCCATGGCTTTCTTTCCCTTATGAGCCAATATCTTCATGAAGCAATTGCTGTTGGATCACCGGTTGCTTAGCATTTGTCTTGGTACCCATGCACCATGAATTTTTGGTAGATCAATATGAAATATATTGTACCACGAGCAAGCCATGGCATCAATCCAAGTCCAAAATGCAAAAATCGATTTGGTTCGATCATGAGTCGGCGCTGATTGGATGATCCTAGCACCATGTAGTATCAATACATGCCCTGTGTTGTGCTTGTAATATATTTCAGTTTTGTCGATTTCTAGCCCCATGTAACAGGCCATTTGGGTTTAGGTACTTTTTGGATATTTCTAGGAATAGGGCGATGTCGTACATGGTGTGATTATTGTTGAACCATGTGCCTTGTTGTGCACTTCTATTACTGTTCTAACCCAAGTTCTGTATGCCTTTCATTGCACTAACAGTTGGTTAGGAATTCCAAGCTAGGCTGGGAGCGATACCATTCAAGGTTCATATTCCTGCCTTTTCTGAGTGTTCAAGTCAAAAGTATTTCCCCATGGAAAAGTGGAGAAAATGAGCTTGTTGCAGACGAGACTTGTGTTTATATATATATATATGAGCTGATGCGTTTATGCTGAATCTTTGGTATGACACTTCGGAAGTCTTGCCTCTTGTCCAACTGGTACTACGGTCATAAAAATGTGTGCATTATGGGACGATCGAAATTAGGATTCTTAACAGTCTACATCACTCTTATTCACAGGCCTAAAGATAGCGAAATAGAATGTTGGTATTGACATATCTACAGCCCTAAAGGCCAATCGATTTGGGGGTGGCGTTAGCTTTTACGTTGGCATGTAATAGTACTTGTATGGACATCCATGCCCGTCACACCAGGTTTCGTGATCAACGGTGGCGCTAGCGTGTGAATGGATAGGGCTTTTGAAGCATCAGCTGAAGGTATTCAGCTGTTCAATTGGTAATTTGATATTGATCCTTTCAGATTCAGCTGGTGTGAATTGTGAATTTGTGATTGCCTCATGAGCATAAGTATCTTCTTTTTGTAAGGCAAGGAGCTGGAGCTAGCCCTTGCTGGGATCGGTGCGTTCGTTACCATGTACCGTACATCGAAATCGAAACCGTTCGGTGGTGTAACGAACCGTGCACCAAAGCTATACCCATCTTTTTGCACATGCCGCGAACATCGACGCTCCCTCCGCCTTTGTAGAAGGAACCCATACGCGTCCCGGTCCCGATACCCCACCCGTGCACACGCTAGTTTCTGTACCTTGCCTTGTGCGTGCAAGAGATCATCGGCAACACAGTTCGGCCGGATGCTGCAGATTTCACGACTTGGCTGGCCGGAGGAACAACGCATGGCGTGCGACCTACCCAGGGGCGAAGCCAGAAATCAAAGTTGGGAGGGGCCAAATAAGTTTTATATACTATTTCTCTATTAAAAGAGGCCAAATACTTAAAAAATTAGCAAATATTAGTGCAAATTCATGTTATATAGTGTAAATGTTTGAAGCATACCCCCGCACCCCACCCCCCCCCCCCCCCCCCCCCCCCCCCCCCCCCCCCCCCCCCCCCCCCCCCCCCCCCCCCCCCCCCCCCCCCCCCCCCCCCCCCCCCCCCCCCGGGGTCTCCGCCACTCAACTACCCGCGTCCGCGTGGTCACGTACGTGGGCGTCCGCACTCCGCAGGCCGCGCGCCGTGTGCTTCGCGCAGGGCAGCACCTAGCAAATGTAATCTGCCGCGACGTACCTGCGACGCACGCTGCCTTGATTTGTTGTAATCAGGGCCTCAGGGGTCAGCTGGCTTGGGCGCACGCAAAGCAAGGGCAACCGCCCGGGAGTGGCCAACTGCCGCGGGCCGCGCGGCGTTAGGGGTGGTGTTTGTTTAAACTTGGCGAACGCGCCGAGCCGTGCTGACTCGTTCGTTCCACCGCGCGCCGCGCGGGTAGTCGCCCGCCGAGTCCAGCCAGCCCATCGAGTCAAGTTCTGCCGGACGGAGCCACGGTCGGCTGCCGCAGCTACCTTTGATTATTGCTCGAGTCTTTCTGGTCCACTGAGTCTGAGCTCGCGCGGATAGCTCGGTCGCCGTTCACAGTCCGCCGTGATGGACCGTGTCGCCGCACCTGACGTGGTACCAACCGGGCTGCCGCGATACTAGGACCTGGTCCGTATGAGTGGATTTTTAATCGGACTCCGCACTGTTGATTCACAGGCATGAGTGAATGAGATTGCATCTCGCCTCGATCGACGTGTTTTTTTTTTTTTGAAGCTCATTGCACAGAAGAAGGTGAGGAAGGCACTGAACGTCTGAATGTCCGAATTTTTTATTATTCGCCTGGTCCGTGGTCGCGGCAGCTGATAATTCCCGTCTGCTGGCCGTGCCGCTAACTTGTCACCTGTACTGCGGAGTGCACTATTAAGCAAGGCATGCGTGCATTGTTTAATGATGGTCTCCCTCATGATCGCAAACCACCGTACGATCACGTTCATGCCCATACACAGCTTTGAGACGAGGTTCCTTCACAGTTGCACAGAGACGGGGGGATGCGCGAGCAATGATTGCAATTGATGGTTTTCGATCATGGTTTTTATTGTTTTAAAAGTGGAACAAAATGGATTCTTGTCATCGTGTCGTGCCTGCCCCTACCAAATGAAAAGAGTATAGTCCTAGTGTGCATGAATTAGTTATAAATATTAAATGAAGGCCATCATACAGTATGCGCCACGAGGACGTGCAACAGACGGTACACCTTCTAATGGCGGTGGTAAAGTAAAAAAGCAGCAGCGCTCGTCCCCTCCAGAACCGGTACCTACGTGGCTGGCTGTAGTTTGGCACGGCCAAAACCCGCAAAATCTTTGCCAAAGATGCACAAACAAACAGGACCACGCCTCCGGCCTCGAGATTATCCGTCGCGCCCCCCGAGACCTCCGGACTCCGGCCCGTGTTCCGTCATATCCCATCGTGACCGGCCTCCCCTCGATCGCCGCCGGATCCACTGTTTTTGTCACGAACCGGGAACCCGTCATGTCACACGATACAAACCCCTAGTAGCCGCACCGGACCGAGGTGAGCCGGCGGGCACATGCACGTCCAGTGGCGTGTAGCGGGCAGGGCCGGCATCTGCGGCGACGCTCTCGAAACTTCGAGATGCCTCCGCTCCGCCCTCGTCCGCCCGTTCCCGTCCCAGCACGTCCCCACCACTCGCACCGCAGATGACGACGAGCCCGGGGCGACGCTACCGAGGCCGGGTGGTGGTAACAAAAGGGATAACCAATAAAAAAAAAGAAAAAAAGGATAAGCGACAGCAACTGGTGGCCCGCTCGCCTGCCACTGCCACCCGGGCCCCGCAGTTCTGTCAGCCACTGCACAGCCGCCACGCGTCGTGCCGGTTCACCCGCCGCCACACGTTTAGGCCGCCACGTGGGGCCCCCTCGCTGGATTCCGCCACGTGGGGCCCGTCCTCCCCGCCGCGGCGAAACGAGGTGGCCTTGCTGGTTGCGGGCCTGCCCTGCCCTGCCCTTCAAGTTGCCTGCCTTGCCGCCCCCGCCTCTCGAGCGCGGTGGACGGACGGTTGGTTATAAAGCTTCGCCTCCACTCCCACCCCGCCCGCGCAGCTCGAAAAACCAGTTGCACTTGACTTTCTCCTCCGGTTTTCTCGCGCCGATCATTCAGGCCTTTTTTTTTAAGTATAACCTCGTTGGTCTTCGTTGCGTGCGCCGGGGGAATCTGGTTCCAAGGCGGCGGCTGCGAAACGGGCGCGGAAGCGATCACCCGGCCTTTAGTGGGGAGACGGTGGTGGTGGTGGTGGAGAATTTGTGCCGGAGGAATCCATTTTTAGGGCGGTGCCGGCGCGATCGGGAGCTTTTTTTTTTCTCTGCAGAAGAGGTGGGAGGACCGGCGACACCCAACCCAATCCAACCGATCCGTGGAGGAAGGGATAGGAGGAGGAGGAGGAGGACCCGGAGGTCGCGAGGATGGCAGGGAGCATGCAGGCGGCGGAGGCCGCGGAGCGGCTGAGCGCGCTGCTCTCGCTGCTGGCGCTGCGGCGGCTCCTCGCCATGCTCCAACCGCTTGTCCTGCTCCTGCTCCTGCCCTTCCGGTGGCGCGCGCGCCCGGGGACCGTGGCGGTCTCGGCAGCCGCCGCGGC